>JALIZF010000939.1:0-106538 GCA_029948255.1 Telmatactis stephensoni
TCCCCCTCTGTGATCTCACAATGGCAGGTGGGGCATCTTGGCTTTGTCTTCAAAACGTGTTTAGTGATGGACCACTTACAAGCACTACTTTCACCTTCCTTCGAAGACGTTTTGGGTGCACTGCTACTGGAAAATATCTTCTCAAGCTCATGGCTGGTAAACCCCCTTTGGTGGAGTCGGTAGTCAGATTCATCTACTTTGAAGCGGTTTAGTAGTAGCCATATGATGTGGCTGCAAACATCTTTGTCACTACAATACCTACATGAACAGTTTGGACTTTGGTTTATCTCAACATCGTATGTTGTCCCAGAAGCCACTGCCAAAGTGAACAGGCGTTCATGGTTATTGATCACAACCTCGCTCTTTACGGATATGGACTTCATGTTTTTAGCAATGTTCAGCACTCGAGTGAAGTTTTTGCTTCTTGTGTTTCTCAAACTACATGGCCGTTTCGTTGCTGTAGGGGCAGATTTAGTTGGTTTGGTCTTTGGTTTGGAATTGCGAGGAGGATCATGTCTATGGGATGATGCCTCATCAATGTAGGTTTGGTGCATTTTGGGTGTAGGAGCACACTCATCATTCTCAAGATATTGCATCAGCTCATTACTAAATGCTTGGGCTCTCTTATCTTGTTCTGCATAGTTTCGTTTAGAAAGAGCTCTTCCACTTGGGCCTTTACCACTATATAAACCATGCTCGTAGTCTTTCAAGTTGGACTGCAGCTGAAGATTCTCTGCTACATCTTGCCGTGCCGCATCTAAAAGATCCAGGTGAATCAACCCACTGTTCTTCCAGGAAGAATGTCCAGCCTCTGCAAGATTTACCCTAGGAGCATTCAGGGATGGCCTGAAAGCTCGGAACAGGTGGTGCTTTCGCTGTTCCCACCATGTCCACCAATTAAGTACATCTTTCATGGGGTACTTGTGTTGAAATTGCTCCAGATGATTTTTTGCTACTTCAAACATGTTTGGTGTAGCTGCCTTGAGTATCCCTTCAAAAGTTTGAAAAATACATTAGCAAGTGATGGTTGTTTAAGTAATACACCATAATCATATTTTCTGTATTTGGACTAGAATGAACTTGCAAAAGTCCAGTAGCCATAAGGATATAGCCATAAGGATTGTAGTCTCTTCCAAACAATGTTTTAATAAAAAAGTACAAAAGAAAGCATGTGGTTAAAAAGAAACAACCCATGGAGTGGTTAGGGAAAACAAAAGATTTGGGATGTGAGATTCACTTACAGACAAACTAACTGAAGCATGAACACACAGAGTTCATTATTGAATTCATTTTTTCATTATGTATTCAATTCTTTGATTCAAATAGCTATTATCCATCTAAAGTTTGGAATATTCAAAAAGTGATAATCAATTAATATTTGATAATTTCCATAGTTTTGAAAAATTGAATAATGTCAATAATGAAATCAATAAATTAATATTTAAATAATGAATTCATTAATGATCTCCACTTGACCAGGCTTCAGGTAGCTTGACTGTAAGTACAATCCAATTGATTGTGATATCAGCTGACAAAATTGACGTACAATGTACGTGTTCTTTTTCATTTGTTGTCATTGCTTGTCAGCAAATATCCCAGTTGCTGAAAAGGGTTTTTTGGCATGTAAATACATACTATCAGTGATATTTTCAAATTCTTTACTGATGTCTGGGCCATATGCAGATTTGATCGCCGTTACATTTCTTCTCACAGTAAATTTCCAATGCTTTTCGCAACTGATTGTTCTGTCTAACACTCCATCAGCCAGTTCCAGGGGATCGAAGCCCACCATCCACCGCCTTCATCCACCATGATCCCAAAAGGGTTAAACTTATAGGCCTTGTTGTTTGAGACTTCCCTCAGTGCTTCGTTTAATATGTTCCAGAACATTCTGATATTAGCTTTTCCTTCGGTCTCTGTCTCCATTGTGGCAAGTTTCACAATTTGTCTCAAAAGAGGATGGTATACCTGAAAATGTTTAAATTGTTAAATTTTGATCACAATGAAAGATAAAGAGTACAGAAAAGAAGCAAACTTAGTATATTGAAGATTTTCCACAGATACCAACCATTGACTGTCATGCATATGGTCACAAGCCAATCAGAGAATAGTAACAGTGTTATAGAAATTAATTTCGAAGATGTAATGAAAATGCCAAGTTCAGGGTTCGTGCTGGTGCCAGTAAAAAAATTAGTAACTTTCGCAGCAAGAAAAGAAAGTCTTATGGTTCATTTTTCTATTCTAGTTTATTTGCAATTAAGGAGTTTTTAAGGAGTTTTTCATGAATTTCAAAAATTTAAGGGCTTTTCAAGTGCCCTTAAAAATGTAAATCAAATCCAAGGAGTTTTCAAGGAATTTAAGGAGTAGCACGAACCCTGCAAGTTTTACAGTTAGACACCAACAGACACTTGTTACACATTTTACGACTTACCCATAGTGTCAGTGTGATATAACCCGGACATCTTTTATGATTACCATCTGCAAAACACACCTCCTTGGCAAGGACACCATCCTTCTCCATATCCATCTCAAGTGCCATTTGAAGAAGGGCCTGACTTGTTTTGAAAACATATGATGGTCCACCTGAGAATTAAAGACAATATTTAGTAAAGTATGTTACGCCCAATCCAATGTAGCCCTGCAAACATTGTCGATCAATCAATCATACTGTTTGAAATAGAAAGACAAGAGAAAATTATTGAGAAAATTATTATGCACTGCATATCAAGAAGATCAAGTTTGCAGACCAAATTCAAAGTCTGAATTAGATCAAGATTTGTGTCAAAGTAAAGTAAAGTATGTTACGCCCAATCCAATGTAGCCCTGCAAACATTGTCAATCAATCAATCATACTGTTTGAGATGGAAAGACAAGAGAAAATTATTGAGAAAATTATTATGCACTGCATATCAAGAAGATCAAGTTTGCAGACCAAATTCAAAGTCTGAATTAGATCAAGATTTGTGTCAATATCTAACATGACCAACATAACATCACTCCTACATACATGTACCTGAGAGTTTTCCATTGTGTGCTTTGTAAATTAAAAATTTGTCTAGAAGGTCAGTGGTGGCCTTGTATTTGGCAATTGCATCATAGCTGTGACCACATGGGTTCATGTTGTTTTTGACTTTTTCTTTCAACCTTTTCATCTTATCTGGAGCTAGATCAGATGCCAAGTCCATGATTTCATCTAGACTTTTACCCTCGTCAACCGCCTCCATGATCTGGCTGTGAGTATATGCTTTGGGGCCCAGCTTTTTCATCACCTTGAATTTAGAAGTGGCATCATCTCTTGTTGCCTGGGCATTTTGACTTACAGGTTTTGGGACACATGTGTGTACCCCATGGTGATACACCAGCACTTTACTTGTCTCATCATTAAATTCCCAGACTTTGCTGGCAGGGCATTCAACTACTAAGGCAGCAGCACCACAACTGTGGCAAAGGATTTCGGCATGTTTGTTTTGGAAATGGCTTCTGTTTCTTTTTCCAAATTGCTTTAAATATAAACAATCATCATTGATACATTTAGGGGATCCTTTACACCGGGCAAGCCTACGTATTCCAGAAAACCCACTTCTTCTTGATGTCATGAAACCTGCCCATGGTCTTCCATCTGCTGAAGAGCTCATCCTGTTTTCCTTATTAAAGGATAGTTCAAACTTGGTCAGGCCATCAATATCAAATGGTAATTTTGAAACTTCCTTGCACTCGATCTCAGACCATAGGTTTGGTGTTAGGGACACTTTATTACTGTAAAATGAAGCACAGATATTGTGTCAATCATTAAATCATTTCGTATTTCTACTTTATGGTACATAAATTACAATAATAGTAGAGTACAAACAAAAGTGTGAAAATAGCACTAAATGTTTAGCACTAAAAATTAATTAATTCTATTGTTTTCTTTTGTTAAATTAGTGCTAAATAGTGCTTAAATATTTTAGTGTTTAATATTTTAGTGTCTGTACTCATTAAAAAATAAAATTTAGCCACAATACCAGTTACATTACAAAATTATATCATGGAACAGTAAAATGTTGATAAAATTTGGACTAACCTTGAAGGGAAAAGGTTTCTTGGTCCCATTTTTCTTTTTTCACCAGGTTTTTTGTCTTTTACTGGGGAATCATCGACAAATAATTCCTTAAAACATAAATTTGTGTTAGGGATGAACCAGTAGATAAATCCAAAAATATCAGAAAAAAAACACAAAAAATATCAACATGTTAGCCTCCATTTCAACTGCTTCTTAGTGTCGTCACAAAATGCTTCAAACACCCCCCCTCCCCCCCAATTGTCAGTCTCGAGGAACTTTAATTTTTTATGTATAATTCAATAAGAATTCCCATGAATAATAATAATAATAATAATAATAATAATAATAATAATAGCACTTTATTGTTAAGAAGACAAACGTTCTTAATTACAATTCAAATAAAATGTAATAAAATATGAAAAACTAATATACTAATAAATATTTATATAACTATATATAATTAAAAATACATCTATTTAAGAATACCTTCTTAAAACGCTCAGTCTTTACACGAGTGGTATAAAATCATGTCCCCTTTCCCTTAAAATTCTAGTTCTTTTCAGGGGAAGCAAATGGAACAAAGGATGTTTTCAGGTGAACTTGTAATATTTTCCATAATCTAGTATCTGATGCTTCAATTAATTCTTTCACTGGAGTCATATTCCTGAGATAACCGAACTTATGGCTCTGTTCTCTAATTTATCAATTCTACTTAAGTACTTTGAATAACTAGCACATCCCCATACTGAAATTGCATATTGAAAAGCGACATAATTAGAGAATGAAAGATAATGAAGACTATCCCTGGAAATCACCATATTTCTTAACAACCTCAAAATATACATTCGTTTCCCTGCCTTATACGCAATGTATCAAACTGAATGTCCCCAATTATTAGGGCTATAATGGATAATGCACACCCAGGTAACTAAGATGGGTCTACTTGTTCAATACCCGGTATGTGGTAGAATGATTCTAAGCAGTTTTTTTCCTGTGTATTCAGAAATATTATCGGCCAAAATGCTGTAAATTTAATTAAACAACAAACACATAAGTTTTAACATTTTATTTTAACAAACTTCTTTGATTCATGTTTTTTTTCTTTATTTATCAAAACAAAAATATAGCATTTTTACCTTCTTTGGTAAGAACACTGGCTTTAAATTCATCGTCGCTATCACTGGACAAAACAATACGTTAAAAAATAAGTTAATGACAGAAAAAAACAACATAAAATAAGTTTATGAATAAGATGTTTGTGTTTTTATACATTTGATTAGAAAGGTTAGGACAATCCGGCGTCGAAACGTCGAGTAATCTTGTTGTCCTAACCTTTCTAATCGAAATAAGTTTAAAAGAGTATAAACTACACACCTTTCGGACGAAAGCAAAGTCAAGTCAACCAATAACTGAGGAAAAAAATGTTATTACATTTATCATTAAGCCTGAATTGTTGTTGAACTATCATGGACTAAAAATTTCTTTTTGCATGCACGATCCACGATCCACGATCGACTGCCGTGCAAATTGCTCGTACGTTAATCAAACTATTTATAAATGAACCATTTGAATGAATAATGATAAATAAACAAATTTATTATCATTGTAAACCGTTAGCAAAAGAAAGGCCAATAAACATGCCAGCTTACCTCTCCCGGCTCTTCAGGATATTGACCTGTTGATGGCCCTGCTACTGGCGAGGAGTTTATTTCTATAACATCGTCTGTAAATATAGAGTAAGCATATCAAAAATCACTCCAAGGAACAGAAGCATCCATAGTAAAACGCCCTGCTTTTCCATTTATTGTTATGCAAATGACTAAAGGAAGATGAAAATGGATTTGAATAAAACATGAAGCTTACTCACCATCCGCCATTGCTAAGAAGGTCGCGTGGAGAAAATTTGGATGGAAGTCCGCTGACCATGACTTGGGCATCTGACTCGGACTCGGATTTGACTCAGACTCGCACTTGACTCGGATAAAATAATTACTCCAACTTCATAATACCTACTGTAATAGTCAACAACGACAAGTAAACTCTCCCCAGTGGGCATTGGCCCCATTAGATCAGCTGCAAGGTCCTGCCATGGACCTGTGGGTGGCTCAGTTCGTAACATCGGTTCTGGAGGGGTAAACTGTCCCACCACCTGACATCCATAGCAAGCTTTACACAATTTCTCTGCATCTGAGTCCATTTTGGGCCACCACACCTTTGTTCTTAGCCGACTCTTTGTTTTGACAATACCCTGATGTCCCTCATGGGCTGCCTCTAGAACTGTTTTCCTTAAACTCTGCGGAATGACAATGCGATTTCCACGCAACACTAGCTTTCCAATCGTACACAGTTCGTTCTTAACACACAAATAGCCAGGTAGCTTACATTGTGACCAGTCACCGGTTTGAATATAAAAACGCACACTTGCTAACTCAGGATCTCTGTCCGACACTTCTTCAATCTCCCTTGGAGTCAAAGCAACTGGTGTACTCTCACACACAATCTGTCTTACTACATCTTCTAACTCACCACTAGGGTCCTTGGGTTGTTCTGATTCAGTCTGGACAAAGCATCAGCAATATTTGCCTTTCCCGGACGGTATACAACTTGGTAGTTATAACACTGCAAGCGAAGTACCCAGCGTTCAATTCTCGCTGACGGCTTTGACGATTTGTTAAAAATGCATTCGAGAGGTTTATGATCTGTCTCTAACTCAAACTCCCTCCCATACACATAAATCTTGAATCGCTCACACGCCCATACCAGGGCTAGGGCCTCTTTTTCTGTCTGGGCATACCGCCGCTCACACTCAGACAAGTTCCTAGATGCATAAGATACAGGTCTCCACTCACCATTTTGAAGTTGTACCAGGACTGCTCCAAGGCCGTCTGGCCCTGCATCTGCTACTATTCGAGTCTTTGCATCTGCCTGGAAGTAAGCCAGAACTCCTGCTGAAGTCATAAGCTCCTTTAGCTTATCAAATGAACGCTGCTGTTCTGGTCCCCACATAAAGTCCTGTTCTTTCCGCAATAGTTTCCTCAGAGGTTCAGCAACTTGTGCAAAATCTGGAATAAACTTTGATGAGTACTGTACAAGCTGAACGAAGGAACGGACCTCTGAGATGTTCTGTGGTACTCTAGCATTGAGAACAGCTGCTACTTTCTCCTCACTTGGTGAAACTCCCTGACTACTTAATACATGTCCAAAAAAGGTAAGCCTTGCCATTCTGAATTGACACTTCTCGCTATTCAAAGTAAGGCCTTTCTCTCTGAGGCGCTGTAAAACCACATGTAGATTCTTGTCATGCTCTTTCAGATTTGTCCCCATAAACAACAAGATCATCTGCAATGTGTGACACTCCATCGAGACCCTGGATAACATCTGTTACAATCTTCTGATATTTCTCTGGTGCTGAGGTAATTCCGAACATCAGTCTTTTATAGCGATACATTCCGCGATGAGTTACAAAGGTGGTTATATCTCGTGACTGTTCTTCAAGTTCAATCTGGTGGAATCCCCATTTAAGATCCAACTTACTAAATACAGTGGCACCGTTAAGATCGTACATTATTTCTTCAATAGTTGGAATCGGGTGTCTCTCTCGTTCAATTGCTTCGTTTGCTTTTCTCATGTCAATACAAACTCGAACATCACCATCTGACTTAGGAACGACAACAAGTGGGGATACCCATCCCGTAGGACCATTTGGTACTTCTTCAATAATATCTTGTTCTAGCAACTCATCCAGTTTCTTGTCAACCTTATCTCTGAGTCCAAATGGCAACCTCCGTACAGGCTGTGCAACTGGCTTTATGTCTCTGTTTATGTGCAACTTAAGTTGAAAATCTTTCAACTTTCCAATACCAGTAAAAATATCTGAATACACAGTACGTATATCAACATCAGTCCCCTCCTGGGCCACTGAATAAACATGGGACTCTGGCTCAGGCCCAACTCGTAACACCTTGAGCCTTTCTGCAGTGTTCTTCCCTATTAAGGATCTTCCAGTACCCTGAATAACGGTAAACTCATCCACACATTTCTCTCCATTTGATTGGCAGATGATTTCAGACACAAATGTCCCTGCGATCTCAATGGGTTTATCTTGACCATAAGCAAATACTTTCTTGTTGGACAGCCTTGAATCACACTCCACATGTTTCTGTTTCATATCACTCCACGTACTATAATCTATCAAATTACAAGATGCTCCAGAGTCAATAAGAACGTTCCTCAGCAATACACCACCAACTGTGAGGTTAACTTTACCAGAATTACCCTGAGGGCCCACTGCAAATGCATAACCATCACCACTATTTCCGTCTGCTCCTTCAACTTGGTTTGTTTCGTTTCTTTCTCCTTTTTTCCTGCAACAGACTGCAAAATGGCCACGGGCACCACACTCATTACAGGTTTTTCCCCTTGCTGGACAGTCACTGTCTCGAGCAAAATGACCAAGTCGGTTGCAATTAAAACATTTCTTATTCTGTTCTGTATCTTCTTTCTTCCTCTCTTCTCCTCTTTTTTGTCCTCTGTTACTGACACCCCCGTCTTTGTTTCCATACTCTCCTCTTCCAGTTCCAGTTTTCCGAAAATTCACAGCTTGTACATCGACATGATGTGATTCCTCATCCATAGACTTCATTTGTTCGTCAACTGCTTCATGAGCACGAGCCATGTCCTGTAAATCTTTTAAAGTCGCATTTTCTTTCTCTAGAAATTTCCTTCGAAGCTTAGGATTTCCACATTTCTCGATTAGCTGATCACGGATCGACTCGTCGACATCAGCAAATTCACACGTAAGAGCTTTTTGTCTCAATCGACAAACAAATTGGTCAATCTTTTCGCCAGGTTGTGGTGTGAGTTGACGGAACTGGTGTCGCTCGAATGGCACATTAGTTTTAGGAATGAACTGGTCATCTAAAACTTTTACAACTTCGCTGTAAGACTTTTCCTCGTCTTCTGGTACTAAGGTAAAGTAGAGCTCTTGTAATTCTGCTCCTGCTGTATGTAATAACAAAGCTACCTTCTGTTTGTCGTTTTTGATTCCTTTTGCGGTGAGATAAATAGTAAAAGATCGTTTCCAGCGTCTCCACCGAATTCCTAGTGTGTTTGGATCCTCTCGAGGGTTGAAGAAAGGAATACTTCGAACTCCTCCTGTCGAAGGCAATGGCGTAACATCTTCGTCTTCGCTCATTTTCCACAAATAAATCCCTGTCTCCTACAAAATTTCCACAAATAATGACACAACCTCGTCGCCAATGTGCTATTGTGCAATCCGCTCAAGATGGACGACCCTCCCATCATGCCTTGCGGCATACTACCTACATACTACATAATGCAACTTATACTGTTAACCTTTTGCATAGTGTTTTTGGCGTAGACTATTTCAACATCCTTCAAGGTGCTTCAAATGGTGACCAGCTAATAGCATTTTTTGATTATGCACTTCAGTGTGAAAGAAGCAATGGCTTGCCTGTCTTTATAGAGGGAGATGTGGTTATAATGGACAACTGTGGGTTCCATCACAGAAGGGAGGTTGAATTAACTCTAAGGCACATGCTTGCAAGAGGAGGAGTAAGTTTACTCTTTCTGCCCCCTTACTCACCACATCTTAATTCCTGTGAATATTGCTTTCATCAAATGAAAGCAGCACTTAGACAAAATGAGACATATTCACAACAGTACACTGAAATGGCTATAGAGGATGCATTAGATAACATAACAGCAACTGACTCACTCAACTATTTTCACCACTGTGGATATATATATTAGGCAAATGTTATAAAAGAGTGCAGACAACAATCCTTCCATTGACCATTTACAAAATTCACATTATTCAATAGGTTATATTATCAAATGCTAGTTGTTTTGAATGTTTTTCTATCAGGTTTCTTGTTTGCAGTCTTTTACATGCAATCCATGTTAGAGTACAAACACTAAAAGCATGGAACATAATTTCCACTGCTATTTTATATACAGTACTGCTATTTTATGCTAGTTCTATTGTAAAATTAGTGCTATTTAGTACTAAATAGTGCAAATTATTTCACACTTTGTGTTTTTACTCTACTCTGACACTGTGCATCTAAGTAGAAATTAAAAGTAAAACAGTTTGATACCTTTGCAAATGACATTTGAAACAGTTTATTGTAATAAACACAATCAACATAAACAATGTAACATTATTTATGTCCAACAATTAGGGGAAATGGAATTGAACTGTGAATTAAAATCAAGTAAATATAATAATTGCTATCACAGAAGCAAAACAACTCATGACACAAAAGGTGATACACAAGAGACTGCATACTACATGTAATCAACTTTACATTTGCAGTGGTCTCTTATGTAATACCTTTTGTGTCATGAGTTGCTCTGGTTCAGTGATATCAGCTGCTAGTCCTTAAATACATGTAGCCTCTATTAGTAAGCATTTACTTTGATTGTACTTCACAGTTTATGCATTTGCTCTAACAGGAACTCAACAATATTTAATCAAAGTCAAACAGTAAGGAAAGCAATTCCAAGATCACTGGATTGTGTTTTACAAATCAGCTATTGTAACTATGCTGGCAGAGGAATTTTCTTAAGCTTTTCACAGAGCAAAACAAACTTTTTAGAACAAAAACTCTTTGGAAAATTCCTTCACCAGCAGAGTAGATCAACTCATGTAAAGTTGGAGTATATTTTATCCAGGCTGTATTATAAAAAAAGCTTGTGAATCACAGGCTCAAAAAGTTCTCTCTCCTCCCCATGCTCGTTTCTTTTAGTCCCTTAAAACACTAGGTTATTTTATTTGCTGGGAATATCACAGGAAATTGGTTATTACATTAACGTACACATATTCATACAGAATATTAAAGTTGAACCTTCTGTGGCATTGAATTTAAGCTTTAATATGTCCTACCCTTATCCATTCCAAACACATAAGTTTTTGCTCAAGTTAGATATTTGCTTGTTAACTAAACCCACAAACAATAATTAGTACTGATTTATGCTGAATCCAGTTTTCTTTTAAATGATTTATGCTGTTTCCATGATTACCAATTTGTACATTTTTGTTTCATGGGTTTCATTCAAGAACTCTAAAACTGCAATTCAACATAGTTCAAGTCTTTTTCTATTACTACTGGATCTTATTTTTAAACACATCTACTTATGAAAAGTAAATATTTTCAGTCAAAGAGCAAATTTTAACAATAGAATAACTAAGGCGACATTCTTTTTCAGACACTCTTTCCTGCATTTCTTTCAATTAAGCTAACATTAAACAATAAATTTAACAAATTATTTAATTTAACATTGGATCTACTGTCTTCTTTGTGGGATGTCCCTATCCAATGATTTTCATGCTGAAAAATTCTCACCGAACCAATGCACCAAATGTTTCTCTTCTAAGCAGGCAACAACAAACTGATAACATTGTAGACCATAACATTGTGCAAAAAGGTATATATTTCCTTTCCAACATTGCTACAGGTTTTCATAACTGAAGAATATACAAGCTACCATGAAAAGCAACTTTAAATTGTAATAGAATGATAGCAATAAACCTATGAAATGAAAATTGAATGTTTATCATAATTTTATAGAAACAAAAGAAGGCAATGGAAATATGGTCTTTTAGTGTAGTGTCTACTATAGGTTTATTGTATCACTATTACATGAAATCAGAATAAAAGCAATATTGTACAAGACCCCCTTAATCTAGTTTTTCTCTTAATTTGCATTTGTAGAGTCAAAGATTTGTGATTTTCTTAGAGATTTCTTTCTGCTTCTCAGCCCAATTGTTATAGTCAAAAGCCTGTGATTCCTCTTCATCATAAAGTTTTACAGCTTCTTGAAAATCTGCTTCTTGGTCATTTGTCTTGGTGTTCATGAGCAAGGGGCTGTTGGATTGTGGTGTTGTAGTGGGAGAGTCAATGTCCTGTGTTTCATCATCATCAGACCCAAAAGTTACTGCATCACTAGATGTATTTGTTGGTTCTTTGCTCTTTGCAGGCTCATTTTTCTCTTTTGCTGATGACTCATTCAATGAGGCTCTGAATTTCTTACCAAGTTCCTCTCCATTAGATGTTTTTGCAGCTCTTTTTACTTTATCACTTCTTGAGGATGGTTCACAATAATGAAGCCGTTTTCTTGAGAGGCATTGTGAAACATCTTGTTGATAGTTGCTAGTTGCTGAGGTTGAGGTATGTGTGTTCGTAGCCTGTCTTGGGTGTTCTTTTTGCCAATACGGCGGAGGCTGATAAACAGGGCTGTGGACCGAGGTAATATTAAATGTAGAATTGTACATCCCAGGACCAAAATAATTCTTATCGCATGGTGATCTCATTGCTGCATGTACATCTGGGGATGCATACCTTGAAGATCTGAATGATACGTCTGGGGATGCATACCTTGAAGATCTCATTGCTTCGTCTGGGGATGCATACCTTGAATATCTCATTTGTGCGTCCGGGGATGCATACCTTGAAGATCTCATTCCTGTGTTTGGGGATGCATACTTTGGTGATCTCATTGCAGGTGGGGCTGGATACCTTGAACCATGTGGCAAATTATGTGTTCTGTTGAGATTTGTATTTCTAGAATGGCCTCTAGCTGTCCATCCTCTGTGTGCTTCATATGGTGATGGTGACTGATATCTGTAAGAAATATGGCTTCTAGGCTCATGAGTTGGAAAATTTCCTTGATGTTTTGGAGTACTATCCCAGGTGTTTTTAGCAGGCCACTGATCATAACTGTGATCACAAGTATCCCCTAAAAAAGACAAACTGAACTGAACCCACAAAATACAACAATGTCAATCCAGCCCAACCACTATACTACAACTTACCAGAATTGTTTAGTCCAGATATTGTCATTGCTTTACTTTTGTACTGTTCAATGATTTTCTCTAAATTGGCTGTCTCTGGTGGCACCTTGTGATTACAAGCGGCAGCAAGAATGCGTAGATCTTTGTCCAAGCAGGTTCTGTTTGAGTACTTGATGGCATCACACTGTTGTAGTCTCCTTCTCATTAGTGCAAAGAAGTTGGTTTTTGTTCTTTCCCTGATAAATATATTTAGGGGTTTATAATAAGCACATGGTATGGAATGGAGTCAGCTACAGTACTACAGCTATGATATGATATATAAATTTAACTAGTATTTGTTTACAAATTATTGATTAATGTTTCATGCAGTTGAACAATACAGTTCCCTGCCTGCAGAGGCTCCCACATATGATCCTGACGAGAAAAAGGGAGCCTCTGCTTAGCGACCCCCGTTTCTTTGTAATTGTTGTGCATGCATTTGATAACTTAGCAACACATGTGAATACTTAGACTGTTGCCTCAATCAACGACTTTCAGTTATTCCTAGAACATTTTATTTTCTGCAGATATTCAGCCACTCTAGGAAAAAACTATAAGGGATGTCAAATGGCTGGCATTTTTTATTAAATTTGAAAAGAACATTACATATTCCAGGCAAAAACATTCACCGAATAATGCATGAATAAACAACAGCTAATTGACCTCAGGTCACTTCTGCTCATTTCTCAGATTTCCTATGAAACATTGTAAATAGTTCCAAAAAATAAACACAAATAGAGTGCTTTTTGTATCACTATTGCTTAGGTGACGACAACTGAATTAGATATAAAGTTATTTGCTATTTTATATGTTGTCACCTAAATTTGATTCACATGAATATGGTTTCTTTCTTCCTGGGGGAGCAATAAGGTAGAATCCCTAGTTTCTGTACAGTTGTTTTTTGTTGTTGTTGTTTTTTTTTACATGTAAAATATGCTCATTCAGCTGTTAGTAGAGCTCCCCGCCTGTTTTGTCTGAGCATTGCTTTGGCTTCCTTTTACTATTTTAGGTGATGTTACCTAAATAACTAACCAAATTTACTACGTTTATCTAACTACTCAACACTACAGTGAGACTAAAAGCACTCTATAAATATATAGATAATATTATGGTGTACCTACTTTAGTAATTTGTAATTTTGGATTTCTTCATGATTCTTTTTCAATAATTTTTCAACTTCTTTAACTTCAGCATCAGCCTTAAAACACAAAACATGCTTTATTATAATTATAGGATCCTTGATATTTTCGAGTACAAGTATTCGCCATAAGCTTAATTAATACCTCTTTTAACTGCTCTCTGTGCTCTTTGTGTAGAACAAGCTGACCACATTCAAAGAAACCCTCGCATTCAGGTTGACGACAAGAGCTTACTCTGTGGCCCTTATAATGACATTTGCTGCATGTAAAGTTTATATTCTTTCCTAAAGGTGGTCTCGGTTTTGGAGTCTCTTTTAAGGATGACAGTGTTGCTTTTGCCATGTTGAGACGGAATTCAAGAGCACTTCTTTCGTCTTCCAAGTTTGTCACAACATGCGCTACTGCACCAGATACACCCTGCTTATTTTCAGTGGCTTGAATGTGGTCAAATCTCCGTTCGGAAATGATGCAAATCTTTAGCTTGTCACGGTGTTTTATATCCTTCATCTCAATATCTATGTACTCATTCCAGACTCCATCATACCTCTGTAGGGAGAGTTCAGCCTCCGAACGGCGTACATTGAAAACATGAAACAATAGGTCAGCTTTGCTTTCACATTCATATATCACATGTACTCTCTTTAATCCTTCGAAATCTAACAAGATGTGTTTTTCTTCAGTGTCCTGTAAGACATAAAATTTTAGAGGCATGATCAAACTTCAGCTCCAAAGCACTGCATGTTTATGTGGAAAACACGTGCACATTTGAAAGCCTTTTTCTCTAGGTAAAATGACATATAACCAAAGTACGTTACAAAAAGTCAAAAGAATATCTTCAACGTGAAAGGAATTATATAATACTATCGAGTGTTTTTGCAGAAAAAGCTAAATAAAGTATACAAGACGATCTCACCTTTCGCGCCATAGTGGCCGCCATCTTGAATCTGACGGGTTGCCTGTGCTATCCATATTAGGAGAGTCTCTTGTTACATTAATCCAATCAGCAATCGAGTTTTCAAATTATTCTTGTTTTGAATGTTCAAATCTTCGTTTTAAAAATGAAAGTTCAAATTGAAGAATGGAATCAAATTTTCAAAAATAAACTCAATAATGGACTCTAGCCGGGCACGCTTGACGTGGTTTGACTGTAATGTATTCTGTAAACTCTAATAATTTTTCTTGGCCTAAAGCCCAAAAATCTAAAATACCGTCCTTTTATCTCCACTAAGTCCTTTTGGTATTACATTTTTATCCAAGCATTTACTTAAAAAGCATTTGTGATGTTGGTATCTAGGTAGTTTGGTCCATGCATTTTCCAGTTTGTGTTGATGTTGACAACATTATAGGATCTTTAAGATTTCATGGCGAAAACAAACGTTGAACAGCAGTTCAAAAATATACAAAAGAATTGTCCTGGCCAACTATCACGTCAAGCTACAAGGATCCTAAGGATTCACAGGTGTCTTGGTTGAATAGATAAGTAGCATAGGATAAAACAATTCATGCAACTTGTAATTTTTAAAACTCTGTTTATTTGGATGTTTCAGCCATTCAGCAAAATGAATGTTTTGCACGTGCCAGTTTCCATAAAATACAAAACTACGTACCAAGCAACCAATGACAAGACGTCATTTTCACTAATACCGTCCATAGTTTACCATACAGCTTTAGTACATTCACTATTACAAAACAGTTGTCCTTTTTATCTTTTTTGGTTGCAATTCGTTTGTTATACTTTGCACCTTGAAAGAACTCCGAAGTGCCATAAATGGTTTGTTTTTATATTTTTGATTTTGTGAAATATTAGAAATGTTAATGAAAAGCATACACAGCAACATCGTTTAACATCATAATGATGTCATTGATAATTTAAAATATCCCTAATAACAATCACAGACCAAATATTGTAGTTTTCTCATTTTGAAACATTATAATAGTCATGAATAGTCATGGGAATGTTACATGCTTTTTTCGATAGCTTGTACTAGATGAATGGAATTGAAGTGACTTCATTTTTATGACGTCATTGTGAATTAAAAATCCTTCATAACTCAGCAACCAATTGTCGCATTGAGATAAAAATCATCGCACGAAATCTTAGAGAATTATATTCTCTATCACAATGTACACTTTTGAGAAACTCTTGAAGTGATCTGTTTTTTTCTCACGAAATGTATCAACTTGCTGTGAATAATGACCACAATGATGACTATTTGTATGACAAAATAAAATGCTACATGTAGGAAACCACCTCCAAAAACTTTGTTCCAATTGATGAAAAACTGTTTAAGATATGAAGGTTAGAGTGAAAATGTGAAATTAACCTCAGCAATTTTGGAGTTATCGAAGCATGATGAACTTGGTGACCTCTGGTATAAATGTGTTGATATTTTTGTTGAAGAATCAAGTTCAAAAAATGTCAAAGTTTACCATTGTATGGAATGATTTGTTTATCGTAGCCGTCACAACGATGTTTAGTGGTCAATAGCAAGTTTTAACATTTAATACTTGTCCTGATTACACAAAGCTGAAAGACAACCAGCACAGCTATAAAGAAATATATTTCCGTTTTAGTGATGTTTAATCAAAACATGATCTAATTCACATAACTACATATTGTAAACAATGTTGTAGAAAGCCCATACAGTTGAAATATGATTTCGAAATACTCTGAGCATCATTACGGAATTGACATTTTCCAAGTTTTTGACTCCAAAAAGAGCCAGTTATAATGTCAGAGTGTAGAAGTACTGACCCCCAACGGAAGGTTTTAGTGGGGAATGTCTGGTTGTGTAATGTTTTCCTCTTAATCTTAAAATTGTTATTAAAAAATTGAGTCTTTCTTTAAAAAAAGACTTTATTAATAGCTGAAAATTATGTGGTAGAAATTGTAATTCCCTTGCGAAATGGATTCCCAACTTTTTGGGAATTCCTAGGAATTTTTAAGAATTCCTAGGAATTCACAAGGATTCCCAAAAACACTTTTGGAAGTGTCTGGGAATACTTAGGAATTCTTGGGATATTGGTATTCCAAGTTGTCAGAAGTTTGGAATAATTGGGAATTCCTAAGAATTCTCAAAGATTCCCAACACAGTGCTTTGGAAAGTTTGGGAATCTTTGGGAAACAGTTTGAGGTGTGAAAATTCTCAGAGATTTCCCAAACATTCACAGCTCTTGATGAAATATGTTTAAGTTTGAAACCACAAGAGATATAGAAATTATTCTAGATTTGAATTCAAAAATTGAAAACCAATAGGTTTGATTCTACACCATTACAATTAATAAACCTTCATTATGCTGCTGCTTTGAAAATTTAAATTCTTATTTGTACTTAACATATTGCTGATGTGTTTTCTGTAGCTAATAACCTTGAAAGTAATATTTTGTTGTTTCAAACATGACAGACAAAATTTATCTTCTCTTCTTATGATATTTCACTTTGCTTGGGTTTACTTTCCCAGTAAATGTGAGAAGAACTGGTAGCTAATATCGGAAATGACCAATGAAAGACCATCCTTTTATCATGTGACCTCATTTGAATATTTGGCGCCTTTGATTGCCATGATCGTTATGGTGCTTGTAAAACGTGAATTTCTGCTTGAAAATCCTCTGTTTTGTGATAAAAACTGGCTTAAATTGTTCCTTAGTTAAGCTAGGAATTAATCTAGAAAGATTTTCAACCATGTGGAATAATATTTAGAAGAATAACTGCTTGAACACCTTGGAGAACTCGATGCTGAAACCGGTAAGCCTTTACATGATTTAGACTTTCAATCTAGCTAAAGACAATTACTTGCATGTAATCATGCTTAAATTAAAAACTTCGATTTGAACAAACTTATACATTAATGCTTACCAATTCAGCTCAACTTTGACTGCACAATTGAGTCAATCTATTGATGTTTAGAAATCTTTATCAGATGCCACAGTTCATTAAGAATTTTTCCAAATTGGTTTCCACAGTATTCTGTAGTCCTTGAATTGTTTTTTAACTGCAATAATTTATAATTTATTTTAAGAACCTGATTGTTTGATGATTTTCAGGTACATTATACTGTGCTTAGTTTACAACAAAGTGGACCACAAGTGTCCATTAGAAAGCAGTAGACCTAATATGGAGACCTGAACTGTGTCTACTGAGATTGAGCTTTAGTGCAATGATTGGAATTTGTAACATCAAGCACCAGATCAAGCAGTGGTTTCAAGCAGTAATTGATTTGTTAGAGATAAGTGACACTTCAAATTATGGATTTCTTAAGTTTTGATCAACATTCAGATGACTGTAAATGATTTCAAAGGATCATAATGCCAGTATACAAATATTGTTTTGATGACTTAAAAGAGTGTATCATGTTTTAAGCTTATATAATTTTATGTCTATAGTCTACCAAAATATAATCTTTACTCATATTAAAGTATCAATGTAGTAATCATGTTTTTTATAGTATTTCATAATTTTAGTAACTATTCTAGAATATCATGCAATTCTCAAAGATTCTAACAAATTCTCATAAATTCCAACAAATTCTCAAAAAATCAAAGGATTTATGGAAAGCTTTGAGAATTATTGGGAACTTTTGGGAATTCCTAGGAATTCCTAGGACTTTTTATGCTGCAGTTTGGCATTCTGTTGAAGTTGAGAATTCCTAGGAATTCTTAAGAATTCCCACATTCCTTTGTGCCAATTACCATGAAAATTCACACCTCGATTCCTAGGAATTCTTAAGAATTCTTAAGAATTCTTAATACAAAATTCTTAAGAATTCTTAGGAAAATCCTAGGAATTCTTAGGAATTTCCAAGCTTTTTTCGCAAGGGTTTGGGTAACTTTTTGAAATGGATTTGGAATAAAAGATGTACCTTTGATAAGCAAAGTTATTAAATTGTCAAACTGTAAAAATAAGCGAGACTAGATTATGATGTTTCGGCGTCATCCTAACGCCATTATCAAGTAATGATTTATGTTATTGGACAGAATAGTTCAATATCCATCCTTTCGAATATCTTTAGTTTTTGTAACTCCAAGTTCTTTTACTTTTTCTTCTAACATGTACATTTGGCTTTGTGTGTCTTGTTTGTCGAGAATAGAATCAATCTTGTTGTTATCAGTGTCTGTTTGTTGTTATCTTTCAGTGTTTGCACACTCAAATGCTGTTTAAGCAGGAAAAATGGAGGAAAATGGATTTTGCTAAAGGGACAACACATGAGGAACCATGCAATTATTTCCATTAGTCGGTGGAGGACTCCTTAGTTACTCTATCACATACTCTGGATAACGTTCTAATAATAGTCTTAGAACTAAGAAATTTACTGAACCTTGCTAAGTCTGCTCACTGTTACTGGAAGGCTTCAAAGCATTGGTGTTCAGGGCCTTCTGGCCTCCCTTATGAGATACATCACTATCAGCTCTTCTTCTGGATTTTTTGGTTTTACGCATTCACACTGTTACATTATGTCTGTAGGTTTTCACTATTCCACCATCAGGAGAAACTCACTCGCCCTCACCAAATTGAAATAAGAAATTTCACTGAATAGAAATGGTTTGCCATTGGCATCTTTTCGACTCTCTATGTATCTTGTTCACAGCCACTTGGAGTACCAGCAAAACTGATGCTGTTCCATCCACTTAAGATGTGACTTTTAAGTACTGTTGTTTATCAATTCATCAAAGTAATGTGCTGTTTCATTAGTTTGCTCCACTTTTAAAAATATGTTCTGCTTTGGCCGGCAATGTGGTCCACTGGTTCTCATGAATGACCAGGTACCATGGACTTATGATCAATCCTTTTTCTAAAGCCCAAGGAAACCAAGTGATCAAAAACATCACATAACAGCAGAATAATTTTTGTTTTGTGACCTTGTATTATCGGCCAAAAAACTGTTCCATGATTGTTTTTTCTCTTTGATTTGTTTAATGCAGGTATGGACAAGACAGTAAACTATCTTTGTTCGTCTTCCTTGACACATTGTGTGGTTGATCTGGTGAAATAAATAACAGCAAATACATTATAATAACATCTTTGCCACGGTCTATAGTGCCAAGAATGGCGAATGGAAAAATATTTTTTTCGAATTTTGTGTAAACTGGTTAAAATACTTTGGCAAAAATATGGTCATAATGTTATTTTGTTTTCGAGAATTTTGGTATTTAGGTAATTAACGGTATGACTGAAAAATCAAGGATCGACAGGGTTTTGCCTTCAAGTTACTTACCAGAAAGTCTACCAAACATTGAAATAAACTATCAGTTGGACATTTTGAGAAATGTCCAGAGGAAACGCTTTTCTGAGAATGGCTAATTCGTACATTAATAAATAGTCTACAAAACATCCATTTTTTTTTGAAAGCAGAACTAAATTAAATTAGTACCTTTTGTCCCAGGGCTGGAGGTGATTTCATAACTATTTGCGCCAGTAATTGTGAAATCATGTGAGCTATTTTCATACTCTTTGACCATCATAGCAATGGCTTCAGGATTAGTCGACTCTTTGTTGATGTTAATGTAAACAGTTCCAGTCACGATGTTAAAGTTTGACCTATCTTTCTTGTGAAATCGAGTATTTTCAATTTTCTTTTGTATAATTTCTGTGAAAATGATATAATTAAAGATGGACCGGCAAAGCAAATTTTTAAATTTCATTTGAAGCCAATATTGATTTTCAATTTCGTTTTTCATAACAAAAATTTAAAATAAAAAATAGACAGTCAATTTTGATCTGATCGATATAGATATCTGAATAGAAAGTCACTTTGTGGAGTGCTACACAGACCAGTATGCCCTCTTCCCCTACACTGCGTGTACATGGCACCTGAAAAAATAATAAACCTTCAACCTTTTACAACAATTTTTTGGAGCAAAAGAAAAATTACAAATGCATTGAATATAAGTTTATTTTGTTTTTTTAATGAAAAACCTAAAACTTAGACAAGATATTATTATTCATATTTTTCATATTAATCTTATCTTAGATTAAGGTTTTTACAATTAATATACACTTGTGCTCATTTCTCATTTCTTTTGTGATGAAAATTTATTTCAACTTCAAAATGTGGTTTGTACTAAATTCCTGAATTATAGAAATATGAAGCTCTGGTGAAAATGACACATCTTTATGTGGCATTTCCTGGTGAGTCATTCTGTTTGTCCCCAGGGAATCCCACGTTATTACTTGAAATTACATGATTCAAAATGGCATTCACATTAAAAAGTGACTGTTGAAAGGGTAGAATCTCTGACGCCGGGACACTGACGTGGGGCCATTTCCTGGCGTGGTGCCTGACGGGGGACTTTTCCTGATGCGGTTCCCTGACAAAGTTGCCTGGTGAGGACCCTGACGTGGTTCCAAAATTCCATTATGTGGTCCTTTACTTGACGGTTTTGCCTATAAATGATATTTTGTTCTCTTTATGTGTAAATCAGAAATACAAAAGCCAAATAATATACCCGAAGAATGGTGATCATCTTGTAAGCAAAATATGCAAGTTTTGGAGTATTGTACGATTACGACAGATGACAAGATCTGTACTATTTGGACTTTATTTCAAAGTGTCATATAGATGCAATGAATGTTTTACAATTGCTGGTTGTATATACCAACTCAGTAAGCTAAATAAGAAAGATTCTAGAATAGATCTAATTCTCTAGAGGCTTTTAAGCCTTCATTGATTGTTGGTCTATATACTGGAGATTCTTAGTATAATAGGCCTCATGACCAACAATCAAATGTTTGATATTTTGTAGTCACTTACCTTAAAGAATGTAGCTACAGGACATGAAATTGCAATCGGAAACCATTAAGACCAGTAAAAAGGACGTTTTATCGGAGCACAGAATAACACAACTATATAGTCTGACAGTGCCGTCCAAAAAAGGACGATGGAGGGTAGACAAAGGATTTATTAAAAACCTTCAAATCTAGTTTTTGAGGTTATAAAATCACCACTTCTCATAATTTAAACCAAAAGTCACAATAATTGAACAGAATGTTTAGCAACTGAAAGACTTTATCTAAGAAGTATTTCAATATCCTAGGGCACATGCAAGACTTATTGTGGTGAAATATCTGAGGATTTAGATTATTTTTTAGTATGCATGCACACTGGAGTGCAGCACAACCTATAATACAACAAAATTTTAAATGGCTCACAACCTTTCATATCCCGTTTATTGGATAAATGCTCGCAAAGTTATAGTGATTTACCCTTAATCCACACCCTCCCTCCCATACAGTTTACATTGTAAGTAATGTAAATAATCGTAAACAAAACGAGGTCCAGAATTCGACAGAGAAACAAAAAGAAAGTAAAAAAAAAATTGATCTGGCATCGCTTACCTTAGAAAAGATCGACATCAAGGATAACTTTCCAATTTGTCAAAGTTCAGGAAGTTAAAAAAGGGGGAATTGTGACAACATGTGTTGTATATACAAAAAGGATCATTGGGGGTAGGGTAGGGAAGTTTAAAGAAAACCTAGGAATTTAGTGTCATTTTCAAAAAATCACTGCGGCCCGTAGTTTCAACTGATTCTTATGAAACTTGGAATACAGATTTCCCATCTCAAAAGCTAGTCACAGTTTACACAAAAAGTTTGTACTGCGCATGCGCAGGGTTTTACACAAACATTTATCTTAGGTTAATCATAAAGAAGAAATTAAGAAATTTAAATCAATTTATTTTCTTAATAAATAGTTAGTGGGAAAACGATAGGCTGCAGTGCATGCTTTTAAGATTCCTTCTTGGAATTGAACCAAGACTCTTTATCAAGGGCGACCAACAGAAATGTGTGGGGCACGCAATACTGCAGCCCCTCCTGTTCCAGGTGACTGATCTGAGTAAGGCTATATCATGAAGCCAAACTCTTTTGATAGCCCTGGTTTTATATTATGAAGTGAAAGTGGTCCTCAAGGTTCAATCTGACTCACTGTCCTACTTGGCGGCGGGAGTGACCTCTCAACCCTCACGAGAAAAGACTCATGAGGAAGTTCTCGGAGGTCACTATCTGAGATGTCCCTGAGCACATCCACTGGTGCATCTGGCCCAATTTGTGTAATGGCAGGTGCAGAGATCTCAGACTGATAGATGATGTTGTTAACATCTGAGACCTCAGATGGCACAGGGGTTGGAGTACGAGATCTCCTATCAGACAGGTCGTTGTCTCTAATTTGACTTGAAAAACACTTTCCCATATCTGAGTCAAAAAGGTATAATAAAATTCATTACCTTTAAAAAAGCTGCACCCCCCTGAATAACGTCACCCCCTGGATTACTTAAAATAACTACCCTCCTCGCCAGCTTTCATGTTGTTTATTCTATCAAAATCCATCAAATCCTCGCAAAGTTATAATAATATACAGAAAATCTAAAGAAGTTACAGAAATTCAAATATTAGATATTCAAAAAATCGCTGTGCATGTACATTGAGATTAAACTACTCAGAAAACTATGATGTTGCAAGCCCTCATCAAACTCTTTCAAACGTCACTTCTGTTAAAATCCATCCAGTTTTCGCGAAGTTATAGGGTGTTCACACCACTTCGACACGAGTATTTAACACGATATAGCGGGTTCACGTTTGGTCCTCTTCTTCATCTTCTTCCGTCATTTCAATGTCTGGCTCAATAGGCCTTATGCACTAACTCGGTCACGTGATCATTTCCGCCATGTTGGATGGCAAGCGTGACGGAATTTGCATACAAAACATCTGTCAACATGGTGACCGATCCTGAACAAAAAAGGTTAGTAACGCACGATTACACTCAGCTTGCTTCTTTTACGAAAAGCAAATGACAATTAAGATGATTCCTGTCTTGGATTCTGGCTTTGAAAGTGTATTTTTTAAAGGAAAATATTATTTTTGAGGACAAAACTTCGAGGCCGCACGACTCGAACGATCGTGACAAGACGGTACCAGGGGTCAAGGTTAACTTTGTTTACAAATGGTTTTCTTTGATTTTATGAAACCAGCTTCCAGCCATGGCCTCGCTGATACTTTATAAAGCATTTAGCAGCTATAAATGTCAGTGTCCTTTCGAAATACTGCCATCATGAGGGGATAAAGTACATTTTCGTGTGAAGTAAAATTTTACTCGCGATTGTGAGCTGTTTACATTCAAGAGTTCAAAGGGGTTTTCCCAGATAAATATGGCTTTCCGGTCTTCAAAAACATCCCAAAACTTCTCCAATTTAATTGTTATCATTGTCTAATTGCCTTTTATATAGCACCAGCAAATACTGTTGTTCCGTACCTACTTGTAAAAACGACTGTAGGCATGAAAATGGTCGCGGTTTGTCCTTTCATCGTTTCCCTACAGACACCAAACAACGAGCTTTGTGGATTGTGAAAATTTGTAGAGATGTAGGACAAGATTTTCAGGTAAAAATCTCAGAATAACTCTTTGTGATCATTAATTTATGTATTGTGGAACTAAAATAATTGTTTGGTTAGATAACTTCAAATACAAGGGTTTGTTCTGTCCACTTCGATGAAGACGATTTTCTACCACCTGATAACAGTGGAAGAAAAAGGTTGAAATACGGTGTTGTGCCCTCAAAATTTACGTGGTCGAAAAATAAAGAGAAGAGGAGAGAATTGATTAGAGTTCCTCTTGGTATATGCGAGCAAAAGTGGTAAGAAAAAGTACAGCTATGAATGCATAAATGCTTTTATTTCTTTTTTGCTCTGAATGCAAAAATCATATTGCCTTTTCATGCACTGACATTTTGAACATTCAATTAAATATTTTGCAGTGATTCTGCTGCTGCTGCTGAAATTGAAAACAATAGTCAAAATATCAATCCTTCACTAGTACAAGAGCTGTTAAAGGAAGAACTTACAAGATTAAAGAGTGAAATTGAAGATCTTAAAGCCCACACTTAAGGTTTATAAGTTTGGTGTGGAAAGATTCATGTCTGACAATGAATCAATTAAATTTTACACTGGCTTTCCTACATATGCACATTTTATAACATTTTATGAATTTGTAAGGCCAAGTGCTGAGACACTTACATATTGTTATGCAAGTAATATATCATATAATCATCCTGGTAGTAAGAAAATGGTTCTCATTGATGAGTTTTTTTATGTTCTTAGTAAGAATCAAATTAGGTCTACTTCAGCAAGACCTGGCTCATAGGTTTAACATTAATCAATCATCTGTAAGTAGAAAAATCATTTCCTTGGCTAATTACCTGTATTTTTTCCTGGGGACACAGCCCATCTGGCCCTCTAAAGCATCTGTTCAGAAATACATGCCTGATGATTTTAAAGTTTTGTATCCAAAGACACATGTTATAATAGACTGTACTGAAGTCAAAGTACAAGTACCATCATCATTGAAGTTACAATCCCAGATGTATAGTAACTATAAAAGCTGTACAACGCTTAAAGGTTTAGTTGGAATCACACCACATGATGCAATTTGCTTTGTGTCATCCCTATATACTGGTAGTATATCAGATAGAGAAATCACCAAGTGTTGTGGCATTTTAGAACTATTAGAACCTAACACCAGTGTTATGGCAGATAAGGGCTTCAATATTGAGGATATACTACAAGAGAGAAATGTCCATCTTAACCTTCCCCCTTTCTTATCATCAAGTGCTCAATTTTCTAAAGACCAAGTGCAAGAAACTAAAAATATAGCAAAACTTAGAATTCATGTAGAAAGAGCAATCCGTAGGATTAAAGAATTTCATATTTTTAGCTCAGCAATTCCTCTGGCTCTTTTAGGGACTGTCAACCAAATATGGACAGTTGCAGCATTGCTCACTAATTTTCAAGGGCCACTTGTGTATATCTGATTGTATAAAAAGTAAAATTTATTGCAGACAATATAATATATAATTATTAATATAATATTATTATTATTATTTTTAGATCAATTGATATACAGTGTATATATTAAAACATTAAAAATTATTTTGGCATTCTGTTTCTGAAATATTTACAATAATTTCATTTATGTAGTAATTACATTATTGGGATATTGTATAGTCCTAGAAAATATTCCCTATCATGGAGAGAATTGGAAATTCTTGAGAGATCACTGGAAACTGCAAACAAGTGAATTAATTAAGTGCTCTTAGGGGCATGAATCTTTTACAAATTTCCTCCTCCAATTTGGGGCAAGGGTATTTTCTGGGACCACAAACCATCATTCTTAGCTTAATGGAAATGATAGTTGATTACAAATAATAGTCAAAATAGTACTGATCAACCCTATCTTTACAATCTTGAAAAAAGTGAGGATCAAATGTGATTCTCTGACAAAAAAACATATCATCTCTAATAGAAGAAAAGAAATCACACCAATTAATACCAGTGAGAGCCAGCTGGCACTGCACTTGATAAAAATAATTATGTCTTGGATCTAAAATAAACTCATTTGTGTTGGCATTTTGTTTCAAGTAATCCACATCTTTGAGGCTCTGCACTCCTTGCTTACAAACAACCTTGATTTCTAACAGACCATATGGAGACATGTTGTGATTTTCAGCTTCTTGCATGTCAAACACTCTCCTGTCTGTGGTACAGCCTAACCAAGGGCATTTAGGGTTGATGACAAGACCACTTGGATATACATTGACCATGTTGTTTTTGGCTTTTGATGCATACACAAATGCTGCAGTTGGTTCCATTTCTATGCCCCGCTTCATATCTGCAGATTTGTATGGCCTTGATGGATTTAGTTGCTTAAAAAGGGCATCAAATTTGCTAGCTGTAATCCATTTACTACGTAAAGAATGCCATAATGTACTTTGATCTTGGTGTCTTTTCTTTTCTTCTATGCTTGTAGCCATTTGTTGGGTGATAAAGAGGGAACCAAACTTTGCTGATTTATCTTCATCCAAGCACAGAGAAACATTATTAAAGAATCTTGGAGTAGTACAATCATCTATTGGAAGGGCAGGAAATTCAGTGTTAGCATATTCGTTTATTATATAGTTTGAACTAAGTTTCTGTTGATAGGATAGAACACTTCCTTTTGGTAGGTTTCCAAATTTTGTTTGCACTGTTGGCAATGACACAATCGTTTCTGGCAAAAGGGTTAATATCGAGGGTTTGGGGCTCAGAGAGTGTAGTTTTGTTTTTTCCTCATTACTAAATAGCAAGTACTGAGATGCAGGTGAGTATAAAGTACTTTTGATACACTTGTTGTAATCTGCACCATCTCTTGGCTTCTTTACAAACACAGCATCAATCTTTTCGGGCTGTATTTTTTTTCCTCGTGGTACACTCCATTGCTCACTCATCATGGTTGAAGTTAGATCATCAGGGATTGAGTACAGCCCCAGCTGCTTGAAGTGAGCCAACAATAATAGCAATCCTAATAGGTGCTGACACGACCCTCCCTTCCCAGCTTTACACGAACATTGACCAGACAACTTCTCTTTTAAAATAAAGGCGACTACATCATGTGGTGGTTCATTTTTCTCCATCGACCTGTGGCACTTGCCCTTAATGGTGGCACCAGTTTCACTGTAGATAACTGCATGAAAAAAGAGAAAAATATAATCTTATGTGCGTTAATTGGCAAAATCGCTTCGGTGATCGACTGATACATTTCATCACCTGTGTGTGCGAATTAAGGAACAAAAATTATGTTTTAGCTTTTTATATTCAGTTCTTAGTTTACTAATAAGATAATGTAATGCCAAATTATGATGATTCTATGACATGACAATGAAAATGTACCTTTAATGTTGTGAAGGTATCCTGGTTCTGCAAAGTACTTGTACGCTTTTTGTGTGCTCGTACTACATCCTGTCAACTCGCTAGCATATTTTTCCACGTCTGAGAAATTGATATTTCTGAGGCGACCCAAGTCGATTGTCTCGTTGCTATAACAATTAAATTGGAGAAGTTTTGGGATGTTTTTGAAGACCGGAAAGCCATATTTATCTGGGAAAACCCCTTTGAACTCTTGAATGTAAACAGCTCACAATTGCGAGTAAAATTTTACTTCGCACGAAAATGTACTTTATCCCCTCATGATGGCAGTATTTCGAAAGGACACTGACATTTATAGCTGCTAAATGCTTTATAAAGTATCAGCGAGGCCATGGCTGGAAGCTGGTTTCATAAAATCAAAGAAAACCATTTGTAAACAAAGTTAACCTTGACCCCTGGTACCGTCTTGTCACGATCGTTCGAGTCGTGCGGCCTCGAAGTTTTGTCCTCAAAAATAATATTTTCCTTAAAAAAATACACTTTCAAAGCCAGAATCCAAGACAGGAATCATCTTAATTGTCATTTGCTTTTCGTAAAAGAAGCAAGCTGAGTGTAATCATGCGTTACTAACCTTTTTTGTTCAGGATCGGTCGCCATGTTGACAGATGTTTTGTATGCAAATTCCGTCACGCTTGCCATCCAACATGGCGGAAATGATCACGTGACCGAGTTAGTGCATAAGGCCTATTTCAGCCATGTCTGTATCTTGCTCATGTTCTTGCACTGTTTGCATTATCATACTTGACTGCACTCCCATGATAATGACTGGAGATCTATTTATAACCATTTGCCATTGAATTTCCATTATGGTTTCCACTTTTACCTCCATTATTTCCAATGATGTTCAATGAGAGATTATTTCTTTACAGACTGCCTGATCCCCGCACGCCTCGTGTCGAAGTGACATGGAGATCAGCGGCCGGCTTGTTACTAGGCAGCGTCTCTTCATTGTCTGCAACATAGCGATTTATATTTTTGGTCTAAAAATTGGTTTCCAGTCCCCTGGGCAAGCGTTTTTTATTTATATCTCATCGAGATTTTGTCAAATTGGAAAAGTAAGGGTACTGCTAGATATCCCTATGCATAGGCTATACTGTGGTTGGCTAAAATTGTATAAAGCTTTCCACTCATGCGCAGGTTTTTACCTATTTTACGCATGCACAGTATATCTTTTTTCAAAATTGTTTTTGGAGAAGTCTAGAATGCATGATATTACATCTGAGTAGTATAAAATTTGTAGTTGTTTTGGAAAGTAACAACTCAAATGTGGCAAAAACAGGGAAGCAAGGGTGGCCGAGTGGTGAAAGCGCCGGTCTGTCACCGCTGTGGTCCCTCATTCGATCCCCGGACGGGGCATCACATGTGGCTTGAGTTTCTTGTTCGTTCCCTCCCTTCCTTCTAGGGTTTTTTCTCCGGGTTCTCCAGTTTTTCCTCCCTCAGTAAAAACGAACTAGTTTCGATCTAAGCTGTGCTCCGTGATCAGACATGGGTCGTATGGTGGCTGCTATGTGTATGTGTAAATTTGTATGTAAATGTGTGATTGCTCAATTGTCTCGTAATGAAAGCGCCCTTATAAACCTTCGACTCCATCACGCTTGAGCTGCGCCCTTCGCAATTCAGCACTTAGCTGCAAGGAAGGGTGATGAGCTACTCCTAAAAAATATGCAATTTTTGGTCAAAATATGAAAAAAATCACTTTTAAACAACAAGCACGTGATGATGTGAGGACCTACTTTTGTGCTATAGAATTCATGTCTTACTATTTAAAAATACCTGTTACCTAATAAGAAATAAAAATAAAGGTCAATGTAAAGGATGCTCCTTCGGTTTAGTTTGATTGATTTAATTAGTAAGTTAATTAGTAGTTATCCTTGTAACCACACCTAGTTACATTATGTTTTTTCCTGTTTGTGCAATCTGTAATTGGACCTTTTAGCGTCACCACGCGCATATAAAAGGCCTTTAGCGTCCCTTTTTGCTAGTTTTTAGTAGTGGTTCGTTAATGGTGTGCAAGTTATTTAACCTTCGTTGTTATATTTCGTCTTGGTAAAATCTTTGGTTTTTAGAGGCAAGCGGGAACGATATGTAAGTACGCCTTTGTTATTATTAGTTAGCTTGTCTCGCAAGTTAAGAGAACTTTAAGTACGTTCAAAGTTTCAAGTTTAAACTAATTTCACGTTTGTATGCATTTCTATGGCAAAGTATTTACGTTTATTGAGATTCCTGGTGAATCTATTTGTTATTCCTCTATTAGCAATGTGCTAAGTGCAATTGTATTGAGTTTTTATGCATTTTTTGTATATCTTGTCCGTGATTTATTTAGTTAAAATTGATCTGTTTCACGGCGGCAACGCCCCCATGTTATTGAATTGTTACACTTGAATTAAGTTTACGATATATTATCTTGTTAAGAATGTTCATTTATTGTTTAAAATATGTACTCTTGAAACGTTCATTATTGCATTGAAATCATGTACATGTAATAGTTTTAATCGGAAATCGTTACAAATTGTATTTCAGTTTACGTATCGACAATACCAGTTTACTTCAATAAATCTACGTTTCCTTCGTTGAATTTGGTTGCGTGATTTGCGAAGCCCTGCCTCGTTGATTCAGTAAAATTCGCCGCCTTTAAAAGCACCTTAGCCAGTGGTCGCGACGCCTCGTGCGTGAAGATCATTATCGCCTTGTTCTATTCACGTAGTAGTTGCTCCAAGGCTAAATCGCTTACAGTCAAAAATAAAAAAAATTCCTGCGCATGTGCAATGGAGGCTTAAACTTTGTTGTTTCACTCATGTTATAGACATTGTAACTATCTATCAGTGATGTAAATTTGAAGCCTTAACTACTAAAGTAACTAGGTTAAATAGGCAAAAAACTCTTTTTTTGTAGGATTAGCTGAGAGCAGTCACATGACTTCCCGACTAACATAAATGATGTATTCATCAGAAAGAAAAATTGAGCAAAGGCACTGTTCTTCATGGATCTTTCAAAAAATCGTTCATATCTCGTTTATGCAATGAGAATTGGGCTACACATAAGGTCCCCAAATCCTGACAAGAAAATTGAAGTACTGACTTTTTCAAAAAAGTAAAATAACAGTTCGAAAGTACTTAAACTTTATAAATGATGAGAGAAGTTTGATTTACATTGATTGCTAAGAAGGAAATTGAAGTTAAAACAGCTGACATGGGGACCTTAAACCAAAAAATCTAACTTCTGCGCATGTACAGCTATAAGTTCAATATAGTTGCACTGGGAAGCGCTTGCTCCAATTAGTATATGTACCAAGTTTCATTGTGATTGGTCCAACATTTACAGAGTTATGATAAAAAGAAGTTGCGAAAATCAAGGTTCCTTCTCAAAAATATGAAGTTGTATTACTGCAACAACTTTACAAGGCCTGAAAGCGAAGCAAAATTTCTTAACCTGGGGTTAGCCAAATATTGGTTTTATTATACATCATTGGAAAGCTCTATGTCAGGGGAACAATCTAATATCGTCAGGTTGTCAATAGTCTCTCAAAGTTTACCCTCATTTTACATAAAAAAATCATAACTCTCCAAAGAACGGGAGTTCCAGGGTAAGAATTCTAATTAGGGCAAGACTGGTGTACAACAAAAATCATCAAACTAGGAATTATTATTATTATTATCTAAGATTAAGCAACGTTTTGCAACTTAGAAAAACCTGTTCTTGAACTGAAAATAAAGAAAGATAAAAATCGTACCATTAATGAATACATTGCATTATATGTTAAATACACAGATAACAGTATACTTGATAACCTATAGCAGGGCAAATTTAGAGCGTTTTGATTCAAGACAGAGTTTTGCAAGTGCTGTGTTAGACACCTGGAACACTGTTACCTCCACAGAGATTGAGAGACATGTTGTTTGTAAAGAGAGATGCAACATCGTTTCCAAAACTAGACACGAATTCAACTACCATGTGGCAATCAAGTTGAGGGAGAAATGTAGATGGCTAACCAAACAATCTTTTCCCTCCACCAAGACAGATTGATCCCTTGCTAGTAATTTCCAGTCCTTTGTTTCTCAGCCTCCACGCTTTGGCCTTGGGGTTTAGGATTTCTTTAGGATTTTAGGATTTCTTTTGTAAATAAACGAGATGCCATTAAAATAAAACTGGTGGAAAAAATAAGAAAAAAGGATAGGACACACCAAAATTGGATAGGAACGGTAACCTGGCCAACTCTTTTTTGCAAGGATTGTAGCTACTGATTGTGAATTAAGAAAGTCACAAGTTTATAAAATAAACATTAACTTTCATTGGACTATTAAACATTTATTTAAGAATGTTCCAATATAAGATTTTAAATAACATACTTTATTTAAATCACAACTTACATCAGTTCAAACTTATTGATCACTCCTCTTGTTCTCTGTACTAACTCTATCCAGAAACAATTGACCACCTTTTTGTAGAATGTATTGAAGCAAATGATGATGATTTTGTTAACTTTATAATTTTGATGTACAAGAATTTATATTTAAGAATTTACTAAAACATTATGAATAGATTGAGCGAAAAGTAGTTCAGTCCCCCCAAAAAACATGCACATGTACCTGTGTAAAACAGCATGATTTCAAATTTCAAATAAGTCCTTATTTGCATCAGAAATTCTGCCAACTTATGTACAAACGTTTATTCTGTATAGCTGCATCAAAAATTCAAAAGGAATTGCATATTTTGCATGTATTTTAGTGATTTTATCTGTTAAGATTTATGTATATAATTGCTTTTACAGAATTTTTGCAAAACGCTACGTACTTGGGATACCAACTAGATCTTCTTTTATTAACCAGCGTTCCAGTGCTACTGGCCTTCTTCAGCGTTTTTTAACAGTAATGAGGTAATTATCTAATTAACTGTTGTTAACATCAACAGTAGTCTATTTTTAGCATACAGTTGTATCTCTTTACTATTATGAGTGATGGCGGACTCATTGAGAACTACAATGTAATCAAACTACAATAAAGTGAACAAAAGTGAGTGTTTCAATGACATCAGCCAAGCCTCTTATTATGTCCAAATGGCTGGTATGACTGCAGTTTTAAAATCCAAATTGTTCCCTTTCTCTTAGTATTTGTTTCTTTCTTTCATTGTCCATATTGTCTCTCTTAATCGTTTCTATTGGTATGATGGTGGCTTCTGTTGTAAAGCTATGATCTCCTTCATTGACTTTAAAATGTTCCGCAAGCTTGCACAAGTTGACTTTATTCTTGATGTGGCTTTTATGGTTCAACCAGATGTTAAGTGATGTCTAGCTTTTTTTTTACATTTGTTGCAAGATATTAGGTATACTACCCAATAGGACTGGCAATTTAATTGATGTAACAGCTTATATATAAAGTTCTATTAGTTTTCTTGCTCCTAAAGGTTTGGCTGCTTTTACACCAAAAACATCTGGGTTTGTTGCAGGGATTGACCCCTAACTGTGTTATGTCTACATTTTGGTGTTGTTAATAGTTTCTAAGTTTGGCACTAACAAGAAGGTCTTTGAGATTATTTGGGCATCGAAAAGCTATTAGTGGGAGGTTCCTCAAAATTTCTCTAATCTCGTCTTAAATAGATCAGGTGTAGCTATGTTCTGTACTCTGATGGAACACGACTGGAGCTGTAAAACACGAAAAGTTATAGAAAGCAAGAGCCATAGGCGAGTGATTTCTATAGCTTTTTGAGTGTTTTACAGCTTCAGGAGTGTTTCATCAGAGTACAGAACATAGCTACGCCTGATCTATTTGCTTTATATAATAGAATTTTACGAGCAAAGAAAGCAAAACTGAGAATAAAAATTTAGGTAAACAGAGCGCGCGTCTTTTGACATTGAATGGACAAAATTTCACAGGATACTATCATATCGTCAAAATTATGCAAAAAATAGTTTTTCTATAGTGTTTTATTCTAAGTAATTCATTAAGTTACCTCATTTATTTTGAACCGGTGATTAGATTTCCCCAAAATCTGTCTTGCCTGACATGATCCAAACTGAGGTTTACATCCAGAATCTTGAAAGTTGGCGAGGCGTACTTATCGGTACAAAAATGGATTCTGATAAGTAAGGAAACTTCTTGTTGTCGTCTTCAACAAGCATGTTGACTTCAAATTGTTGTTTTCAGAAATTGTAGAAATATTGAATGAGTCTCAGACTCAGATTTAAGTACATTCTTGCTTTTACAACGTTGAGTGAAGACCGTAGCTCCTCGACAAACATCCAAAATACTTGATCGAAAAAGCTCACAAATTATGTTTTACAGCTCCAAAAGTTTTGGTTCCAGTTTATAGAAGATGTCAGCTTTGCCTTGAAACCCACAACCTGAAGGTCATTTACATTTGCTGTCTTTTTTTCTGTTATTTGCGTAAAAATCAACTTAAAAGCAAAGAGGTTTGCTTTTCTTTCATCGCATTACCTTTACCCGCCGTTCGGGTGTACAAAAGAGCGCGTCTGCTAACAGAAAATGATGGGAATTTTCACTTGTTTGGACTTGGTCGCCAGGGATTGTGCAATAAAGGAATAAATTTTCTTGTGTTTACTGAAGAAATTTTTGCTTATAGACGACTTTCAAAAATGGCGGGCTCATTGTTTACGATAACGAGGCCAGAAAGGCCTCCAAAATCAACATCGCATCAAATGATTCTAAACATATAAAAATTATCCTGTAAAATGCACATAAAATAGGTATTTTAAAAGGAATAGGAACACATTGTCTTTGATAGCAATAAAAGTGTCGCCACGCTTATTTTCTGGTAACAAGGCCTTTTTGGCCTCGTTCTCATGTACTAGGCCGCCATTTTTGAAAGTCGTCTATTTTGCAAATGAAATAGGCTTGAAGGACTCACAACAAAGATTGTGAGTAAAAGATTTTGATTTTGTGACGTCACTTCTATTATCTGTACTCTGATAAAGTATGGCTAATTCACCAATCAGATGGCGAGCTCGTAAAATTCTATTATATAATTTTCAATAAATCCCATGTACTGTTTCAAATGTTACCAACTTGTTTCAAGCTTGGGTTGTATATGGTTGTAAAAGTTACACAATCAAAGTTTTTAGTAGACTCTCTTTCCTTCAAAGTGTATTCTTTTGAATGCATTAAAACCTGATCCATTGTTTTGTCAAGAAGTTTCTTTTCATACTCTGATGTTATAAAGTATTTCTTATATTCTTCTAACCTTGTTCTTAATGTTTCATCATTACTCGCAATCCTCCTTAGGTGTAACTTGCTTGGCTAAACGGAATACTGAGATTGAGATGAGGTGGATGTGCTGAATGCCAGTGCATGTTTGTGTGTATATCTGTTTGTATCAAGTTTTGATCATCCAGGATGACCTAGTCCAGTCCCAGACTCTCTTTCTTGACGCTCCAATACTCGTGGAGAAAGAGAGTCCAGTATAACTTGCATGCGCATGTGCAAAATGAGCCAATCAATTGATTAATTAGTATTTTGCGAGCTTGCAATATGCAAATGTCAGTGTTTGGTAGCAGTGGTAGTGATGCGTATCGAAAAATTCACAAATACGTCTTTCACAACAGTCCATCTGTAAATGGCCTGTAACTGCTCAAACTTTGGTAAAAGATTATAGTTGGTTTTTCCAAGTGCATAGCTCACTGAATCAACAAATGGCTTTCCGAAATGAGACTGATATCGTGTATACAAAACACTTTCTTCTTCAGCCATCTTGAATTATTAGATGACTTTAGGATTTGTAACCACGCGATCACCACATGAATGTGGTGATTGCGTGGTCACTAAGCTGACATGCGCATGCAAGTTATACTGGACTCTCTTTCTCCGCGAGTCCTGGAGCGGCAAGAAAGAGAGTCTGGGACTGGACTAAGGATGACCCTGACGACAAATTTACTGTTGTTCGAGAATATTCGTACTTCCACATCCGTTCTTTCCCTATAAGTGCAAGCTTGAAGTCATGATCAAATGAGATTTACCACCCCCTTCACCACCACCACCACCACACGTACACACACACCCTTCTACAGTGAACATACTGAACCTCGATATTTACCACCCCCTTCACCACAACCACCACCACATGTACACACACCCCCTTCTACACTGAACATACTGAACCCCGAAATCTAGAAATATCAAAACTTTGTCATGGTAGTGTATGTAGCTTTTGGCTTTTCACTAGTATTATGCAAAATACAAAAAGAGGTTTCATGTTAATTTTATATGCAAACTATGTAAAAGGTTGTCTTAAATCATAAGCATAATACAACTGCCTTTTTGAGAGAATTAACTGACATGAAACTGCACTCCTAACTGTACCCATTTTCTAGGTGAGGTGGGGAGAAGACTCAATCTGGCAATGCAAAGATTTAATCTGCTACTGTCTTATTATTGTGCATAGGTTGAAGCAGAATTCACAATCTGAAGATATAATGGTGCATATCTAGTAGTTTTTGACAGGCGTTGGAGACTCTGTGCTGTTGCCAACTTAGTAATGGCTCTAACAATAGGAGTAGACTCTTACAAGTAGGAGAAGACTTTTAAATGAGCATCTGAGCAATCTTTAGCTGAGCAAATGTGAGGTTTATTTTAACTGCACTGTCGTCCATAATCAAGAATACATCATAAATAATTTTTCACACAATAATTGGAAATCTTTGTCACAATATCGTTTTTAAGGTGAATGCTTAAAAATGATATTATTCTGAATTATTAACAAATTAAACAAAAACAAAAACAAAACAAAACAAACAACAACAACAACAACAAATCCAAAACTGACTCAGGGCAAAACATATGAAATATTGAATGAAGTTGTAAAGATAATGATGAGCGAGATAAGAAATATAACTATTGTTCCTGTTTGTCAATGAAATCGTCTTTCATATGAATACTGTGAATATCATATTTGCAATTCAAATAGCATGAACATACAACAGTTGACATATGAAAATAGGAAAAAACTCTAATGCCACTCACTAGTGTTATGTTTCTACATCCAGACTCTAGATTCAACTACCTTTATTGTGCAATCATCCATATATATATACAAGATTGTGTTACAGTCACGCAATTAATCAATATCATGACATCTCCCTTTCCAGTTGTTGTTGTTGTTGTTTTTTTTTTTTTTTGTTTTACATTTATCTATCTATATACACTACAAAAATTAATAAGAAATAAACTACTAGGTTGTTTAATGTTTCAATGTCCTATTACTATTATAATGTCCTGCGTATTTACACAAATCGATCTGGTGGTTTTACAACTCGGCCAGATCTCGTCATAGTTACTCCTTTAGTTGCAATCGTAGGTTCTGGCTTGTTGCTCGAAGCTGGGGAAACTTGCGGTGACATTTCTAGCTTCTCAGACTTTTCAGGGAATTTCAGGAGGTCTCGACGGTTTCGTCGATACTCCACTCCTCCACTCTCCACTTTGTAGGAACGAGGTTGTTCAAGTTGCTCCTGTACTGTCGCTGGGACCCAAATGCCTGTCTTCTGGTCTTTAATTCCAACTCGCTCTCCCGTCGTTAGTGGTTCTATTGGTTTGGCGTGCTGGTCATAGTAGAATTTCTGTCGATCTTGCTTCAGCTCCAATGATGGTTTACCACCGTATGCATTGCTACGCGACCACGAACTTCGATGTTGCGCATGGCGATTGGCGATTTTTAGCTGTCAATCAAATCAGTTGTATATGGCGCCATTTTTGACAGGGTCTTTACAAAATGGTAGCGAGTTATCCTGCCGCTCTTCGATGGAGAGTTGTGTATTTGTTGGTACAAGATTATTTAAGTTGCAGTGAAATTGCAACTGTGCTGAATGTCAGCATTTCGTTTGTCAAGAAAATAAAACGGTTATATTTCACTACCGGTACTGTCGAGTATCGCAAACGACGCGGGAAAGCTCGAAAATTAGACGGTGAGTACTGTATTACGAAAATTAATTTCTAAAATGCCCCGATCAACCGAACTACTAATAAAACTTAGAATAATTTTTCTTTTTTTTATAAATTTATTGTGCATAGCAGGCATTTTGTGCTGAGGGTTTGCTCGATTTATTCTTTCACAGCCCAAGACTTCTTATTAATAAGGAGAATCATAGACGACTTTCCAGAAACCTATGAAGATGAAATTTGCGATTGGATATACTATGTCACTGGAAAGGTGATAAGTCAGTCGGCCATTCATCGCTTTTTGACCAAAATGGGATACACCAGACGTAAGGTTAGTGGCCTACTCGAAACGGATAATTGGTCTACCTTAGCTGAGGCTTGTCCTTGTGAGTTACTAATATTTGGTTCTTTTCACTTGCTTGCTTCAGCTAAATGTTATCGCAAAAGAACGAAACGAAGTGAAGAGGGCAGAATATAGACGAAGAATAAGTGATTTTCACCGGCATCAATTGTTGTTTGTTGATGAATCGGCGAAAGACGAAAGGACATTTCAGGTATAAACTTACATTTACAATCCCACTAATCCTCGATCTCAGCAGACATTGGTACCAACTACACCACACAGTACAATTATCATTATAAATGTTGAGGATTGCATCTCTGATTAAACCACACACAATCAAATTATACTAATAGAAAGACAAATAATTTCCCTGTTTCATAACGTCATTACAGTTTGTTTACACATTGCTTTCACTACGTACATAGTTTATTTGCACCTCACTTCTTTTCACATGCACTAGAAAACAAACACTTAGCTTAGAGTGCATTCAGTAAAAGCATGAAATATTAGCAATATATTTTGTACTAGAGTGATTTTCATAAACCCGTGAAATACATTTTAGTGTATTTAGTACTATTAGTCTCTAATTCCTTTGTTTTCTATTGTTTGAATCTGGCTATTACTAGCTAATAATTAACTTTTGTTTCACAGGTTTATGAAAACCACTCTATGCTACATGTAATTCTATTGTTTGGTAACTAGCAGTAGAGTGCAAACAATATCTCCGTGAAACACTGCTAATTGCTAAATTGTTCAAAATAGTGCTAGCCTAACAATAGAAAACAATAGAATTAGCATAAAATAGTAAAATTTAGTATAACTAATGTTTCACGGATATTTAATAATTAAGACTTAGTGTTTCATGCTTTTAGAGTGGTTTTCATAAACCTGTGGGGCGATAAAAAAATGGAATGACAGTCAGCAATAATATAACACTAATAGTCAGTAATATAGCAAAAGAAAAGTAAATGAAATATTATGGCAATCTGCATTTGAATATTATCTGACTTTTCAAATGTGATTTTTCAGCGCCGATATGCAAGGGCCCTCCAGGGAACAGGCAGAATATCTATAAAAGGGAACTTTACTAGAGGCACCAGATATAGTGTTTTGGCTGCCATCAGTATTGAAGGAGTCAAGGCCTCCCAAGTGATAACTGGAGCGTATGATAGAGACCAATTTGAGTTTGCTATGGAATACTTTATTCTACCCTTGATTGGATCTGCTGCTAGACATGAACCTTGCTCAGTCCTTGTCATGGATAACTGTAATATCCACTACTCAGATTACATCATCAATGCTATTCGTGACAAAGGTGGCATAGTTATATTTCTACCGTAAGTATAAGACATTTATTTTCAGTCAGTCCTTAAAAACCTTTCTATCCCAGCATGTTGATTTTACTAGGGTGTCAATTTTGAGGTTGTAAAAATATATAGTTGTCTATCTACCATGTTAAAAAATTTCTCTTCACTGTTTTTCTTCTTTTTATTCCAGTCCCTACTCGCCAGACTTCAATCCAATTGAAGACTGTTTTAACTATGCAAAAAAGTGGTTGCAAAGAAATGAAGACATATGTACAACATACCCAAAACGCTGTTTTGAGATTGCCCTAGACAAGGTATAGCCTTTTCAAAAAAACAACATAATTTTTGTTACCTCAACTCTCCAATTTATACTGATGGATATCATGGTGCATCCATAGACATGTACATGAACCTTTCTTGGCCATGGCCACAATTTAAAAGAAATCTGTTTCCTAATCAGCTAATGCCACAGTATATTGGGGTGAGGGTGGGGGGAGGGGTGAAGGGTGCCATAACTGGCTAATACTGACAAAAAAGCAAATTATGAGACATTTTTTACAACATGAAATCAACATATTTTATTTTATTTTATTTTAGGTTACTGCAACACACAGCTCTGCTTTCTTTGATGACTGTGGTTACTTTGCTTGAAAACAAACACAATGATAGGCTAATAGGCCAAGGATGCTGTTATTTGTACTAAAATTATTTAGCAATCAGTAGTGTAATAATGACATGTAGTTTGATTGACATTATTATACGTAAAGTATGGAGATGATAGCACAAATATTATGCAGCATGTATTTGTGTTTGTCTGGTATTGGCTAGTAGTTTTGGCCAAAATAAACAGTTAGTATCACTGATACTCTCTTCAATCATGTGTTCTGTGAAAATATTTTTGTCCAAACCAAAATTTTTAAAGGACAAACCACTGGTATTTTTTTTCTTTTAAAGGGGAATTTCAAAAACAAATCCTTTAGGGACAAAAAACATCAAACATCAATATTGTACCTAAATCTCTACGCCCCTCTGTTTTGTACAAAAATAATCTACTGAATGAAAAAGGCTGATAAAAACTCTTGAACAGATTAAACCCAACTTTAAAGCTTAACAGCACTGACATTTTTCATTTTTTTTTAAATGAATGTAAGCTATCCCTCATACTTCATCTGACGTTGGTGAAGAGTTTAGGGTAAACAAACAGGTTTGTGGCATTTTCCATCTATTCTGTGAAACTCATGCTAGCACTGCTTGTACTTGAAAGTGCCATTTCCTTTCTGATAGCCTCAAGTAGACGCTGCTGGTCAAAACCCACAATCCCCAAACCTTCCAAAATGTTGTTACTGATATGTGGATTCATCATACTTTGTAGGAGTGACCCATTTACTTCAGCCCTACGAAAAATGTTCTCCAAGTGGACCAGGTTCGCTCTTTTTAGCAAATCACAGCAATCCTCAATGTTGTAGTTTATAACCTCTCTATGATTACTGGAAATGCCAAGCTACATAAAAGACAAAAGTTAAAGATTGTAATTCAATAGTTTTAAAATATTTGCAGCAAAACCAAGGGGGATGAGGGGTTGGGTGGGGGTACTGTTGTTGAGAGCCTTTAGCTAATGGTCTACTAGCTAAACAGCTGAAGGCTTTAGGTAATAAGAGGAAAATGTAGGTGGCATGCATGCAAAACCAAGGGGGATGAGGGGTTGGGTGGGGGTACTGTTGTTGAGAGCCTTTAGCTAATGGTCTACTAGCTAAACAGCTGAAGGCTTTAGGTAATGAGGAAAATGTAGGTGGCATGCTTAGTTGTGAAATCATTTATCACACATCTCCAAGTTGCTATTGAGAGAATGCACAACAGTAAATATAAAATTTAGCTGCATACTTTGTTTTAGGAGAGTGTTGAGAGTGATGAGAGAGTCTCATTTCATTTTATGCTTTGGAAATCAAATATTCAAGAGTATACAATTAACGCAGGATTTTTACTTTTCTTTTAACTTTTAAGAGTTTCATGGGTGGAACAAAATACTCCATTTTCAAATTGTTTGTCAATAATGCTACATCGTTGTACTATATGACAACAGACGCACTAGCCATTGTCTCTGAATTGAGGCTAACCCTGTATTCCCAAGCAGCCAAGAAAGAAAGAACAAAAGTATACAACATTCATTTGTGCTTTCTTTGTTAGTCGCTTGGGAATACAGGATTAGCCTCAATTCAGAGACAATAGCAAGTGCCTTTGTTGTCAAATAGCACAGGGGCTTAGCATGGGCAAGAAACCATTCGAAACTGGAGTATTACAATCATTATTATTATCTGTTATTATTATTATCTATTATTATCATTATTATCATCATCATCGTCGTCGTTTTTGTCATCGTTGTTGTCGTCGTCATCATCATCATCATCATTTATATTATTATTATTATTATGTCAATACCTGTCTTGGAGGAGCATGTGGTGAATTTAAAGCCATCATTGCAAGAAGTGAATTTTGAAATGCCTCGCTGCGTTTTAGTTCCATTTGACTTCTGCGCTCATTCTGCAATATTATTGCTTTAAGGAGGTCATCAGATCCCGGTGAGCTGGATGTAGTTTGCACTGGACTGGTTCTTTCTCTTAGAGATTTGGGAGGCACCCAAATGAGATTTATAAAGTTCTCCCACTTTGGTTCATCTCCCACACCTGCAGATTCTCCACTAATAATTTGATCCGTCCAAAGCTTGAGATGCTTTTGCCCATATCTTCCACCAATGCCCTTCTTTTCCAGATCTCTTACAAGTGAAACATGTGCCTCATTCCATGTGTCATTCTGGCTGGTAAAATCAAGTGACCTTTTGGTGCCTGTGGAACTATTTTTCCCTACAAAATAATCATAATCAAAATGATAAGTCATGAAATTATTTTTTTATAAGAGTTTTTCTGATCTTAAAAGCAACAGGGAATTGATCCTGTGATTGGCCAGGCAGTTTGTCTTCTCCTAATCAGTGTAAATGGTTTAGTACATGAAGCTAGATGAATAATGAATTAGAATCATGTTTTAAATTCTTTTTATTGCACTCTAGGAAGTTACTGTTATTGTGACAGTGTTATCTATTCAGAATAGGAATCTAGAAGTAAATTTCAGTATTGGCAAGAGTCTACAGTAAATAATGGAAAACTTACTATTACAAAAAATATTTCTTGTCTGGGATTTAAATTTTAAACTTACCAGCTGTGGTTCCTGAAATACCATCACAGTAAAACAAGCAATTCTGACAGCTTTGACTTTGTTTTTTGAGTCTTTGTACTCATCCAGGCAGCTTTTCCAATCTTCTTCTGTCTTAAGACTGACCAACTGTTTGTTGCCCTTCCTCAACCAATAAAGTCCCTTGGAGGGTATGAACACTTCTGAAGATGTTGGATCAATATTTTTCATGTGTTCAACAACATTTCCAAGGGAGTCTTTGGTTGTTAATCCACGCATGACAACACTCGCCTGAGACACCTTTATTTCGGTTTTTCCTTGAATTACTTTAAATACAAACACGTCAATGTCTTCTTTTTGGGATTGTTGCTGAAGGCGGGGTGATCTGCGGGGGGTTTGTTGCCTTGATTTCCCTGGAGTATTACAATTACATCCATAATTTCTAAGGAACGATCACAAAAATTATATTGAATAAATATAATTATATTGATATATGGAAGAGAATGAACTAGCCTCAATAAAGTATGATGCCTTTTACTTACAACATTGGAAATTTCTCATAATTGTGTCATTCCAAAATGTATCCCAACAACCGTTGGGTAAATATCTTATTTTATGGGAAATTCCCCCTCCCCTCCTCCCCAAGAAAATATCAAAAGGGTGTGGCTTGGCAATTTTTCCCTTAAAGATATCAAAATACCAGAATACTAAATAATACTCTTAATAAAATACACAAAAACTACTTTTTTACTTTTATTTAAATATTTTTAGTATTTCTTTAATAAATATACCCAATAAAGTTCTCAATTTAATTACATTATTTTCTGATGTCTGACTTGTTTTTTATGTATTCTGCTATTCAATATTCATCGAAAATTCCCTCCTCGTAATTTGATGCTAATTTGCGTGGCGCCATTTTGTGCATATCAAGCAAAATTATTCTTCAAAATAATGAAATAATTATTCTGTAAAAACCTGCCATAAGCATAATCAAGTAACTTTAGAGAAGGTGAATTCCTTGCACATTGAAAATACAGACACTCAGGAACGATTTCATGGGGTTATAACTTGTTGTTCAATCGGGGAAAAGTCAAACTTACCATTGCTCCAAGACCAATCCACCGCCATGTACATTGTCGATTTCTTTCTTCTCCCTGAGTTAGTTCTCGCATATCTCCGGATACTCTCTTAGCATCGCTGGTAAGTCAGAGTCGCTGCGAAGTGGTATAACTGTTTTAGATTTTCCCGCTATCTTGTAATAAAGCTTGTCAACTTTTATTCTTGTTGTGTCTCCGCCAGCAACTTGCCGAGCTGTGTAGTCCTGAACGCATGTTTTGATAGTGTCGAATGTAAACCTGTTTGGTAATTCGAAGGGAGCGTATTGCTCCCCAACAACTTTTCCTTTGTTAGTCTGTAAGAAAAGTGCAACTTCTCGCACGGTCTAGAAAAATAAATGAAAAAAGGTTTTGATTCATTGCGTTTCGTTCTGAGGCGCGAAAGTCGTGTCTGACACCCAGCCGCAAAGAAAGCTTGAAAAAGAGTAATCTCGTTCAGAAAAAAAAGCAAACTCACCTTGTTGGGATCATCCCAAATTTGAGTTTCCTGTGTATCAGGGAGCTGTATCCCGATAGCCTCAATGTCTTCACTAAAATGGCTGAATAGTTCCGGACTATCGTCCTCCATTTCGCAGTAGCTCCACGTGGAAAGGTGAAGGTCGTCGATGCGTGATTTGATTGACAGCTAAAAATCGCCAATCGCCATGCGCAACATCGAAGTTCGTGGTCGCGTAGCAATGCATACGGTGGTAATCTTCTCTGTGTCGTACATTGGTTTAAGCAGTTTTGTGTATGTTGGCAATCTTGTTCTCGTTCGTCTCCCCATCAGGATTTGTACTGGTGATTTTCCGACTCCCTCAAGTGGTGTGTTTCGTAAATCTAACAGAGCCAGGTTTGGGTCTCTTTTATCTTGTTTTGCTTTCTTTAACACATTCTTTACTGTCTGAACAGTTCGCTCTGCCAGTCCGTTAGACTGGGGATATCGCGGTGATGATGTGGTATGCTTGAATCCATAGTTTCTAGCGAAATCTTGGAAATCTTTACTACTAAACTGTGGACCATTATCTGAAATAACTTCTTCAGGTATTCCGTGACGTGCAAAGTGTGGCTTGATATATTTTATCGTTGTCATGGCAGTAGTGCTGGGCAGCTGTGATATTTCGAAATATTTGGAATAATAGTCTGTTATGACTATATATTGTTCCTTATCTAGTTCCATTATATCCATACCAACTTTCTGCCATGGTCGGTTGGGAATATCGTGCCCTTTCATTGGCTCTTTCTGCTGTGTGTTCCTATACATTGCACATGTTTCACAGTTGGATACAACTTGTGTGATTTGATCGTTCATCCCTGGCCAGTATAGTATGTCTCGAGCCCGTGGCTTACACTTCTCAATTCCTAAGTGGTTTTCGTGTAGTTTCTTTAGCATTTCACCTCTCATTGTAGATGGTACAATCAGTCTTTCTCCTCTGAGCAATAGTCCTTCCTGTTTGCTTATTTCATACCGAACAGACCAATATTCGCGGATTACGGGGTCAACAGACCCTTTGTCCTCAGGCCATCCCCTGTGTAAGATTTGCTTAAGGCTCTGTAAAGATGTGTCTTTGTCGGTTTCCACCTTGAACTCCTCTATTTTGGCTGATGTTATGGGTAAGTTTTGTACCGTGTGAACATAAAATCGTTCATCCTGCTCAGGACTGTTAGTTTGCACTCCTGGTGCTCTGCTTAATGTATCCGCAATAAACAGTGTCTTTCCTGGTTTGTAATTAACATACAATTCGTATTTCTGAAGACTTAACATCATTCGTTGTAAACGTGGCGGTGCTGTGGTTAATGGTTTCTTGAATAAATATTCAAGCAGCTTGTGGTCAGTTTCAACTGTCACCGGCTTCCCGTAGATAAATTGATGATATTTTTGGCATCCAAAATGGATTGCCAAAAGTTCCTTTTCAATCTGTGCATAGTTCCTTTCTGATGTACTGAGGGATCTTGAGGCATATGAGATCAAGCTTTCCTTTACTTGATTAAATGCAGCTTCATGTAAATCTGTCCAGTGCCATTCAATTTCTTTCTTTAATAGTTCTCTTAATAGTTGAGTTTTTTCTGTCAAGTTGGGAATGAATTTGCCGAGGTAATTTACCATTCCCATGAAGCGTAAAAGATCTTTCTTATCTTTTGGCGTTTCAATATCTTTAATTGCTTGGATTTTTGAAGGGTCAGGTTTCAATCCATCTTTACTAATTATATGTCCCATATAAGTAACTTCACTGGTCTGTATCTTTGACTTTTCTGCATTTAGTTTAAGGTTAATGTCCTTGGTTCGTTGTAGTACTCGTCGCAGACGTTGGTTGTGTTCCGCTTGGTCTTTTCCCCATATCAAAATATCATCAACAATTGATTCTGCTCCTTCAATATCTTCAAACGATTGTGTCATTTTCCGTTGAAACACCTCGCTACTCGAGTTGATCCCAAATGGCATCCTTAAGAATCTGTATCTTCCATATGGGGTGTTGAAGGTAGTTAGTTTGGAGCTTGGGTCATCTAGTTTTACATGCCAAAATCCTGACGAGGCGTCTAAAGTACTGAAAACTGTTGCTCCACTTAATTGGGTTGCGACTTCTTCCACTGTTTTCATGGGGTAATGTTCACGCCGGACGGCTTTATTCAAGTCTCTCGGGTCCAAACATACACGAATTTTGCCATTTTTCTTTTCTGTCACAACGATGGAATTCACCCATTCAGTTGGTTCCGTGACCTTCGTGATTACACCAATCATCTCCATTCTTTCAAGCTCTGCCTTGAGTCGATCTTTCAAAGCAAAGGGCACTTTGCGAGGCGGGTGTATGACAGGCATGACAGATTCATCAATTTTGATGTGATAATGCCCATCAAAACACCCAAGGCCCTTGAATACATCATCAAATTCTTCCACAATTTTCTCTGCTTGCGTCGTTTGCGTAATGTTCTTTCCTTTACTCTCGTCATTCTCCTGTTTCTCTGTGTTTACTGTATACACGCGTTTGATTAACTCCATTTCTAAGCAAGTGTTCAATCCTAGTACAGGCACTGCTTCATTATGCTCAACGATCTGAAATTCAACAGGGTGAAACTTTCTTTTATGTGACACAACCAGTGTGTTCTTTCCATGGGTTTTCATTTTATGTCCCGAATATGATAGTAACTTTGTGGTTGACTTGAGCGGTTTTTCTTTGCTCAACTGATAATATAGCTTGGAGGATATTACATTGCATTGTGCTCCCGTATCTAACTTGAATGTCACTTTCTTATCGTTGATTTCCGTTTCGACATTGCATGCATTTTTATGTGTTTGTTGTATGTCGTCAACCGCACCCACAAAGAATCCTTCGTTGTCTGATTCTTCTGATTCCTGTGCAATGGCATTTATTCCGCCATTGGAGTTTCTGTTCTGTCTACACATCTTCGCAAAATGATTAAGCTTGTTGCAGTTTCGGCACGTCTTGCCAAAAGCAAAACATTTTCGCGGTGCGTGCCTTGATCCACATCTCGAACAGTTGTTTGTAGAATGTTCTTTCTCCCTGTCCTGCTGTTGTTTTCGATCTGTGTTGGTGGGTTTCTTGTAAATCGAGGCTACATGCTCTTGTCCTCCCTCGACGGTGTTTTTTAGTTGTGTCGTACTGAGTTCTGCCGTGCGACAAATGGTTAGCGCTTTGTCAAGCGTCAAGTCCTCCTCTCTGAGTAGTCTTGCCTTAACTTCTGCACTGTGAATACCGCATACTATGCGGTCTTTGATTAGTGAATCGTGTAGCACGCCAAATTCACACGACCTTGCTAACTTCTTTAGTTCTGTTACATATAAGTCAATACTTTCTGCTGAACCTTGATTTCTAGTGTTGAAAACGTGCCTTTCAAAAGTTACGTTCTTCTTTGGCGTGCAATATTGTTCAAATTTCGTAATCAGCGGTTGAATTTTGTTTGTTTCTTCCTCACTGAAGACAAAAGTATTGAAGATCTCTACGGCATCTTCACCGACTACTGTCAGTAGGGTGGAACACTGAATCTCTTCTGACTTTTTGTCCTGTCCAGTAGCATTGAGATATAGCTGAAACTGCTGAATCCACCTTCTCCAGTTTTCCGAAACGTTCCCGTCGAAGGACAAAGGTTTTGGATGTTTTAGGCCTTCCATTTAGATTTCTGACACCATGTTATGTTTCTACATCCAGACTCTAGATTCAACTACCTTTATTGTGCAATCATCCATATATATATACAAGATTGTGTTACAGTCACGCAATTAATCAATATCATGACAACTAGTTAGTGAATATTATTTCATGGGTTAAATATAATCTGTTAAGAGGAGATTTTTTTCAATGACGAGCAATAATGGCAAAAAGCGCCAAAAACTAGACCTTTGTGCAAGTTTTAATCCAAATTTTCATTCTGGATTAACACTCAAATCCTTTTTGTGGTTGCCGGCTTAGTAGCCAGGCAACCACTATGCCATTGACTGTGAAAGATAGTCCGTAAATTCCAAAATCCGAAGCAATTACGAAGTGAGGACTGGGTATACGAACTCATTCCGAGATTTAGTCGAACTTTTGTATTCAATTTTCACCTTTAAAACACGATTTTTAAAATTAGATGCCTGTATTTTAGAATATGTACATGATAAAACTTCATTTAACATTACTCTTTGACTAAAAAACTACAAAGTTTTATTGATTAATATGGCTGCTATACTTGTCCACGAATAAACCATGAACACAACCAGTCCGGTTCATATCCAGTTTTGATGATATGACTGGCGTGACAAAATGGTGTGTGCAAATAAGATCAAGTTGTCTCTACAATTTCCCTTATTTCTTTGAAATGGCAATGCACAAGACACTGATATTCGGAGGCCAGCCCAAAAGTGGAGGGGTCAAGACTTGTTTATATTTGAACGGCCGAACTATTTGCCATTCAAGAATTGTGGCTTGTATAAAATCTCGGCGAGTGCTTGGATCTCTTTGGATGGCCAAAATCAATTCATTTAGGATTCTTGGACAATCGCTATCGTAAAGATAAAGTTTTGTAGCAGCTCAAGAATTTTTGGGTAGGTTTTAACGATATTTTCGATTGTTGCAAGAGTCATGAGTTGCCGTTACAGACTGACGGCCAAAGGTCATGAATTCAAAGTTAGCCATAAATTTCAATGAACTTGCTTAAACAATTCGACAAATTTAATACAACAATAACACTAGCCAACAATTGTATACATATTTTCCGGAGACCGTAGCTCCGTAGAGGTAAAAATCACAGCTGTATTGAAATGGTAAAAGGTCTTATCGTAGTCTCCTTCGCAGCCATTTTTAGTCTCATCACGCCATGGCCAGGCGAATCCTCCCCTGGCGTGACGAGACCAAAAAAACGGCTGCGAAGGAGACTAGTCTTATCAGTTCTTTATTTCAAATAACTGGCAACCTCATGTCCTCTTAGAGGACTATTTTTCTACTGGTTAAAAACTGATGTACCAAGATAAAATACCTGTTTAAAACATTTTGAATTGTACAAAGACTTTTTCTTGACGTTGTGTTGGGATTAAGCTTTTTCAAGCTGAATATAAAGAAAACATACAGCAAATGAGCAAATGAAGGCCTAAACCTCATTTTCAATCCAAATTTTCGTTTTGGATTAACACTTTGATTCACCTTTTATCGGCCAAAACTACTTACAAACAACTTAAACTTTCTGACAGAAATGATTTTAATTCTGTAGAACAGCTATTCTTCAACTCAGGAGTTTTTGTCGTTCACTGCTCGAACTTGAAAACAAATCCCCTCTTAATTGGCTGGCATATTACTACAGTTTGTATGTGACCACAGCCATAAGCATGTGGTAAGCATGTGATTTGGAGAATACAGTATTCAAACTTTGGTTGCTGATTTTTATCTGCACACTTGTCTAGATCGAATAAGTTAAAAATAACCAATAATCACCCTAGATTTGGGGTGAATCCCTCAAAATATTTATCCCATGTTAAACATCACTGCAATAAAATATAATCATATGCCACAGAAAGGGGGAAAATAATAATAACAGTGTAGAGTCATTGACTTCCCATTCATGAATGCATTCCGGAAATCTAATTCCCTTACTACAAATACAAACTCTCCACTTTGGGGGGAAGTCTCTGTCTGTAGGTTTTAAAGTTTTTGTGCAAAAGCCTGCATTGCAGCTCACCTGTCTGGAGATAGAAATATTGATAATGAGCTTTAACAATCCTAACTCCAAATTTGGATTTTTGGACTTTTTTGTGAATATATACATGTTTGAACAAAAAATGAATATACCTGCATCTCTACCCCAGTAAAATGTACATTAAAGTATGTCTTTTGAGGTGGTTTCTTGGAGCCTCCTTTCTTTTCCATCCCATCACACACCTCACTGAAACCATCTCCAGAACCAACCACCACATCAGTGGCCTTTCCCTTTCCTTTCTTTCCCTTATCCAACATGCCTTTCCATTTCCCTTTCCCCCCGTCATCCACTATTCCATCTAATCCATCAACAACTTCAACAACTTCAACTTCTGACCCACCAAGAGAAACTCTATCATCTACCTCCTTGTTATCACCAGCAACCTTCACCTGCCCTTCATCAACTTCCATCCTTGCCTCTTTGTTGCCATCATTTCCATCAACATTTTCTGCATGCTCTTCAAGAACCACTTGCCTCACACCAATTTGTATCCCAACCTCTTTAACATCCAGAAATCCTGAACCAACCTGACAACCTACATCCACACCTTTCACCCTTCTGCTACATAAAACATCACCCCTTCCTACACCCACGCCCACTGTCTTCCTGCTAGATAAATCCTTCCTCGTTTCCACATTTTCTACATCAACATTTATGTTTTTCAGCTTTATCACACGAGAATGTGTCTGCATCTCTATATCTTTTAACCATTTCTTAAAAAGAAGAGACTTGGTTGAGGAAATTAAATAATTAAGTAATTAAGTAATTACAGCCAAAATCATTGCATCGCGACCAATTTACAAATTTTGATTTGATTTTGGGTTTTTCTGAGCAGTCAATCAGTTTGGGGGCGGAGCGTCTTTCAAATCAACCAATCACTGAAAAAGTTCGTGAAAGCTCCGCCCCCAAGAATGATGGACGGATCAGAAAAGATCAAAATGTTACCGACGTTGGAGATCGCGATGCAATGATTTTCGCTGTAAAAAACATCACTATTTATGTCTTACCACCAAAAAATCAATCTCGGTTGAGGTTGAGCTATTGCTGAACTGTTTTGTTGTATGAATCTACAAACAAAAAGTCTGGTATGAGCATGAGCGCAACATCAATCTTTATTTGAAAGAAACAAATATATGCTTACAGAAACATTTGTATCAAAAGGCGACACATCTAACGTCTCATCTGGAATGATATTCAAATTGCTGCACTCTGGGCAGATTGGCGATTGTTCAAGCAAACCAGCATAGTTGTCACACCTTTGTGGCTCTGTCTGGCATGCTGTTTGAGGCCTGAGTTTGATTAGGTCCTCTTCATCTTCTGATGATTCTGACACATTTTCGTCCTTTCTCTGGTATACATTTCAGTCGTTTCAATATCTGTATCCAACATAATTTCAAAATTTAATTATAGTTTTAGTGGGTAACCACCTGCGATAAGACCTACCAATAGATGGAAAATACTTTCCCGTGACAACCCTGTTGTCAATGTCTTCTGCAATTGTTGAAATACTTAGATCCATTTTCGTGGAACATTCTAGGTATTCCTTTGTCGTTTTGAACATAGTTTCGAACACAGTGGCAAAGGCTTGCAACTGGTGATGTTTACATTGGCGCCATGAAAACCGCAGCTGCTCAAGCTCAGCTGCAAGCCGCAGATCAAGCCTTGTAGGGAGTGTTGACATGTTTACTAGAGTAGAACAATGACAGCTATAAAAACAAGTAAAGAGAACATTATACAATGCCCATACATACGCAGTAAAGCCTGCACCCCCTGAAAACGTCACCACCTGGATTACTTAAAATAACTACCCTCCTCGCCAGCTTTCATATGCCGTTTATTCTATCAAAATCCATCAAATCCTCGCAAAGTTGTAAAATACAGTCAAGGCAGAACCATCCTGAACATGAGCACCCCCTGATTTACTCGATGTAAATGCCGTTTACGTGTTTTCGTAAGCTTTCATATGCCGTTCATTCTATCAAAATCCATGAAATCCTTTCAAAGTTATAGTTATATACAGAAAATCTGACCCTCCCCTCCCTGACTTCCGGTATTCCAAAATGGCGGCTCTAGACGCGTGCATTCTAATTTAATCAGGTTGACGACCAATATCTGCCGATCAAAAGCCTCCCATTTTTAAAAAAACACATAATAAGACTTCATTAACTTCATACACAAAAGATAATCAAGTTAGACTTGCAGCATCAATCAATGGCGAGGATCGTGAATGGCAGAATGACGGAGAAAAAATTCCATGATTTACCTTACTGGAAGTAAACACGTGAAAGGACGTCGGGGGTGGGGGTGGGGTGGGGTCGGGAATAAGTCAAATATAAGAAAACTACATGCTAAATTCAAAAAATCACTATGGCTTCAGGTTTGAACCGATTCTTATGAAATTTGGAATATAGGTTAAGCAACTCAAAAGCTAGTGACAGTTTACACAAAAAGTTCGTACTGTGCATGCACAGGGTTTAACACAAACATTTATCTTATGTTAATCATAAAGCAGAAATTAAGAACTATTGTAGTAGGGTTTAGAATCAAATGGCTGCAGTACATGCTTTTAAGATTCCTTCTTGGAATTGAACCAAGACCCTTTATCAAGGGCGACCAACAGGAATTTGTGGGGCACGCAATACTGCAGGCCCCTCCTGTTCCAGGCGACTGATCTGAGTAAGGCTATATCATGAAGCCAAACCCGAGCCAAACCCTTTTGATAGCCTAGCCTGGTTTTATGAGGATGAAGTGGTGCAAGCGGTCCTCATGGTTCAATCTGGCTCACTGTCCTATTTGGAGGTGGCAGTAACCTCTCAACCCTCATGATTAAGTTCTCATGAGGAAGTTCTCGGAGGTCACTATCGGCTGATACGCCACTGAGCACATCCACTGGTGCATCTGGATCAATTTGTGAAATGCTAGGTGTAGAGATCTCAGACTGATAGATGATGTTATCTGAGACCTTGGATGGCACAGGGGTTGGAGTATGAGATCCCCCATCAGACTGGTCTTCTAAAATTTGCTTGAAATACACTTTCCCATATCTGAGTGAAAAAGGTATAATAAAATTCATTACCTTTAAAAAGATTGAGGTTTTGGCATGATACATAAACTTGTGCTTGTACTGAAAGTAAAAAGAGATAAAAATCGTTGGTTAATCAATGAATACATTGCATTTTGTTTAATTGAAATTTACCTCTTTGCGGGCGGTGTCTGTTTCTGGAAGAGGGGCACTAGTGAACATGGTTTTTACACCAAAAGTTCGTACTGCGCATGCGCAGGGTTTAACACAAACATTTATCTTATGTTAATCATAAAGTAGAAATTAAGAACTATTGTGGTAGGGTTTAGAAACAAATGGCTGCAGTGCATGCTTTTAAGATTCCTTCTTGGAATTGAACCAAGACCCTTTATCAAGGGCGACCAACAGGAATTTGTGGGGCACACAATACTGCAGGCCCCTCCTGTTCCAGGTGACTGATCTGAGTAAGGCTATATCATGAAGCCAAACCCTTTTGATAGCCTAGCCTGGTTTTATGAGGATGAAGTGGTGCAAGCGGTCCTCAAGGTTCAATCTGGCTCACTGTCCTATTTGGAGGTGGCAGTAACCTCTCAACCCTCATGATTAAGTTCTCATGAGGAAGTTCTCGGAGGTCACTATCGGCTGATACGCCACTGAGCACATCCACTGGTGCATCTGGATCAATTTGTGAAATGCCAGGTGTAGAGATCTCAGACTGATAGATGATGTTATCTGAGACCTCAGATGGCACAGGGGTTGGAGTATGATATCCCCCATCAGACTGGTCTTCTAAAATTTGCTTGAAATACACTTTCCCATATCTGAGTGAAAAAGGTATAATAAAATTCATTATCTTTAAAAAGATTGAGGTTTTGGCATGATATATAAACTTGTGCTTGTACTGAAAGTAAAAAGAGATAAAAATTCTTGGTTAATCAATGAATACATTGCATTTTGTTAAATACATGAATTATATAGATTTAATTGAAATTCACCTCTTTGCGGACGGCGTCTGTTTCTGGAAGAGGGGCACTGCTGAACATGGTGGCCCCTCCCCCGACACCTTGCACAAATTGGCCCTAAAATAATAATGAACCTTCAACAATTTGCAAGACCTAGCGATGGAATTCAAACAAACGATCAAATAAATAAATAAAGAATGAACAAATGAAACAAACAAACACTAGAACAAATACACAAACGAGGGAACGAGTGAACGAACGAATGAATGAATGATTGAATGAACAAGCAGTGGAAGGGAAAAGATGAAAAAGAGAAAAGTAGAAGCAAAGCCAGTGGTATAAACAGACTTACTGTTGATAGTATCGCCGCCAGGGCATTGCAGCCTCTCTGCAGCCCCCACAATTGAAACATGTTCCTCGTCTTTGTGGGGCTTCAGGCATAATTTGTTGGTTATTTCCTAAAACTGAAATCAACAGATTGTGTACGTCAGGATTTGGATATATCGTTAAAAAAAGTAAAAAATAATAATTTATTTAATTAATAAAGCCTCAGTCTGAGGTAAAAATAAAAAGAAAAGAATACTCTTTTGTTTTATTTTTACCTCAGATTGAGGTTTTGGCATGATATATAAACTTGTGCTTGTACTGAAAGTAAAAAGAGATAAAAATCGTTGGTTAATCAATGAATACATTGCATTTTGTTAAATACACGAATTATATAGATTAAATTGAAATTTACCTGTTTGCGGGCTGCATCTGTTTCTGGAAGAGGGGCACTGCTGAACATGGTGGCCCCTCCCCTGACACCTTGCACAAATTGGCCCTAAAATAATAATGAACCTTCAACAATTTGCAAGACCTAGCGATGGAATTCAAACAAACGATCAAATAAATAAATAAAGAATGAATGACTGACTGAATGAATGAAACAAACAAACACTAGAACAAATACACAAATGAACAAACGAGTGAACGAACGAACGAATGAAGGAAGGAAGGAAGGAACAATTCAGCAGCGGAAGGGAAAAGATGAAAAAGAGAAAAGTAGAAGCAAAGCCAGCGGTAGAAACAGACTTACCGTTGATAGTATCACCCCCTGGGCATTCCCGCCTCTTATGCCTGCAGCCCCCACAATTGTAGCATGTTCCTCGTCCTCCTCCACGTCTTTGGGGGACTGCAGGCATAACTTGTTGTTGATGGTTATTTTGGTTATTTCCTAAAAATGAAATCAACAGACTGTGTACGTCAAGATTTGGATATATCATTCTATACCATATTACTCAAGCATGTTAAGGCTTGGGACAGGCCGTGATTTAGCATAAAATGTTATTTTTTAAATTTTACGAGTAATATTAAACGATTCGCTTTCGAACTTGGAGACATGTTAGAACTTGTCGATTTTAATAAATGTTCATTAACAAAATGGAGAATGCTTGGTCATGTAACCATCCACGTGATATAAAAAATGCCAAAAATTCAATGGAAAATGGGCCGTATTGAGAAATAAAGTGAAATAGTAAAAGGGATTTTTGAGGGAGTGCTCAATCAGAGGTCAGAGGGGGTCTTTTACAATAATAAGGGGGGAGGGGTGGTGTATTTTGTTAAAATTGGATATTTATACAGTCGACATTAGAAGCAGAACATTTTGCGCACAGCTTATAATTTTTTTATGTAATAATCAAATTTACAAGAATGACATTAGATACTTAAGTCATGTCTGTTATACTTTTTAACAGGCATTTTTATCAATGTGACCCACCCCTCCCCCCTTTGTTTTCGACACATGCCTGTAAAACACCCCCCTGAACTCGGATCTCTTGGCACCCCTTCTGAAACCATTTAGTACAGCAAAACAAACATCTGTACCAAATTTAGTGAAAATAATGTATTGTTTTAACTTTTTTGTTTGCAAATTGTTTGTCTTTATACTTTGCACATGGAAAGAACTCTGACGTGCCATCAATCTTATGTTTATTTATTAGTATTAGAAATATCAATGAAAAGTACAGAGCAAAATTGTTAAACGTCATAATGAATGACATGTGCAATAAAAAGTAAAAAGCTAGTTTGTGATTAAGACAAATGATGATGGCAAACAATTCGAAAACCACTATCCGCTATTGTCAGTCAAATAAAATGCTCAAATCGTGATGAATGTCCGCCATTGTTTCATGTCTTTGGAGACTGATAAAAATTTGTTGTGTGCTATATTTCAATTGATGGTGATCCACAATAAGGCCAAAAATCCCAGGAAAGAGACATCAATCACAAACAGTTTGCTGGAGTGACAAAACATATATAGCAACGTGAACTGAAACATGGACCCATTGTAATGTTCTTGAGTTTACTGCTAAAAGATGGCATTTTTTCTTGTATTTGAATCAAATTATAATAAGTTAAAGCTTTCCTACAAATCAGTGATCTTTTAGTTTTGTCGGATTTACCTTAAATGTGTATTAATGAGAAAGAAAAATCATGAGGTTGACTCAAGGATGCATTTCAACGCGCCAGTTGCATAGATGCCGTGTATTTAGGCTGAAAAGGAAATGATTTTAACGAAATCACAAAGAAACAAAAATATTTTATTTTTAAAGGTAGATCTAAAGGTAGATTTAGAAAAGCAATGAAATGTTGGGTCATTTTATCCATATCTAGTACCTTTTAACTACACAAGTTGTTTAACAAATATCTTTTGATAATAAAGACTTTATAATACTTAGGACTGAACATAAAAGACAACAGGAACAACCTTGGGATGGCCACTGAAATATAATCAGTCTGTAGTTTTGAACATTTACATTTTTAGTAATTTTGATATAGCTTTGGATTACCTCATTTTATGGTTGTGTTATGCAATAGAAATGTGCTTAGTTTCTAAAAAAATGATTTTGTAAAAATACAACCAGTAATAAAATTGATTTGCTGAAAAAACAGTGGTCTACTTATGGTATAAGTGAAATCATTGCAATGTAGCTGGAAAAATGGGGGAGTACTGTTGTACTCGACATCAGTCACTGACAGTAATGAGTGTATATTCCGTGGCTTCATGATTAATGTATCTTAATAGCTTGGTCTAGACAGTTTCTTTGAACATCTTAAAGTGCTGGCATTGACTCGGTACATTTTGCTTTAAGATCTGCTGCAAGAATTGTTTTTCATGAGGATCAATTGATTTTTGTGCAAGGCAGTTTCCTTTTTCAAGTGATATCTTCTCTATCACTCCCTTATCGTTTTCAAATTTTCCTAGGCCAAAGCTCAGCCAAGCAAGATCTCCTACCCTAAATGACATTCCATTATCATCTTTGTTTCTGCCAACATATGCCTTCTGCAGGAAAGCTTTGTAGAACTTTATCATGTCCAGAGTAACTGTGTAGTTGTGATTTTTTTTTTTGGTTTCTCTTGAGGTCTTGATCCAATCGTTAGGTATTTCTATTTTTTGGAACCTCTTAGTTGCACTCAATATTTGCAAATCTCCTGTCACAAATGCTGTATGTTTGTCCTTCTATTTGAGTTCTCGATCCAATCGTTAGGCATTTCTATTTTTTCGAACCTCTTAGTTGCACTCTCGATAATTCCAAATCTCCTGTCACAATCAAAGTATGTTTGTCCTTCTAGAAGAGACTTCAAGTCTGGTCTTTGCATTAGGTAATCACAATAAAATATAAGGTAACTTTCTTTAAATTGTCCTGGACAATTGTCAGACCACAATGTAAGGTGACTTAAGTTACTTTCAGTTTGAAGCTTGTCAATCAAGAAGGCTAGGAAAGATTTCACTTCGTTTGGACCCTCTCCACCAACAGTGGCAGGATAAATAAAAGTGGGTAATTAATTTTTTTGAGTCTAGATTTGAACTTTTGGAGTGTAAAGTGATATTTTGAAGTTTTTGTTTTTGTTGAGGAGGATTATTTAGTAAAAAGAAATTTAAAAAGAGCTTGCTGTTATGATGTATAAACTTGTCTATGTCGCAAAAATGAATACTACCTTTGGCAGTTGTTGCTTTTCCAGGAAAACGATAACAACAATAAAACAGTAATGATAATGTAACATTTTATGTGTATTATTTCCTATTAGAGACCATAATGGTATCCACTCAATCGTATTGGCTATATAATTACGGCCGAGATTGTCATTGTCGTTGTTGTTGTTGTTGTTGTAGGACATATAAAGTAAAAACCCGTACAAAAAACCCTAGATTTTCTGTGTCAGGCTGATCTTATATATTTATTTGGTGCTTAATTGGTCAATGTTTGGCCTGGAGGTTTTTAATTGTAAGTGTTTTTATGCAGTTTTTAATTTTACTTTATTGCCATTGAGTGCAAACACTAAACCTGTTTCACAATATTATATGCCGTATCTTTGATCTGCCCATATCAAAATCCTAAATGTAGCTTACCTTTCTTCAATTTCACTAATATACTTTGCTGATTCAGTTTTAAAAAGATTTGTTTGTGCATATAACTTTACTATAAAAAGGCTTACGAAAATTTATACAATGCTTGAATGAAATATTGAAATCATCCAAACAATATTAGTTTATTATATTTCTGATTTACAAAATTATAGCATCTTGTATGCACATGATATTTCAAAATGTGCACAATTTTTCACTTAACTAAAATGCTTCCTAATTCTGTTATGAATATATTTGTTTGTGCTTATAGCTTGAGTAGAAAAAAAAAATATAAACAAATGAGACAACATTGACAACATTTGTATGAGATATTAAAACTAATCATCCAAACACAGGGCCCCCTAATTACTCATAAATGTTTTAGTCTATTACATGCGCATATATGGAATATTATTTTTGCATTGGGCTTCCTGTGATGCTTCACCGTGCACAGGCTTCTTGGGTATCTTGTGTAAGTTTCCTGTGACAAGGGATGAAACTCCGCGAGGTCTTTCTGAAAACTCATTTATTTCATATACAAAAATCACTAGTCATCTGGAAAAACATAAATCTATGAGTAAAATGTTTAAACTAGGCTTTCATGAAGGTTTTTAAGAAGGACATCAGTCATTGTCTGAGAGAAAGACAAAAAGCATCAAAATCGCTCGAAACGCAAGAAGGGTTACCAGAAATAAAATTTGCGGAAGTAAATTTTATGATTTCACAAGATAACAACTGCAAAACCGGAAGTATGTTTGTGAGTCTTCGTCCTTTACACAGCTGATCTGATGCTGAAAATCATTCTAGTGTATTTGCAGTTGTACAATGAATAAAACCTCTTCCAGGGCTGAAGTCGTACGTTCTGCTACACCTATTTTCATGTGTGGGGAAAGGCATCTTGATAAATTGTTTAAAACCAGATCTGTATCTGATGACCCTTTTTTCTTTTCTTACAAGATATGCTTGTAAATCTTCTTGATCAAAAACTTTACATATAACTTCTGAGAGGTGAGTTTTTGAGTCGTTCGTAGTTTTCTACAAAATCTTTGTAAAGTTGCGATATATTTTTAAATTTCACACAATTTCATTGGAAGGTATGAGGTTTTCATAAATCTTATAAAAATATTGTATCACATTCCTGGTAAATCACACACAAATACTGTGAAGTTTTTTACATGTAATACCATTTTATGTTGCAAAAGACTTTGATGCCATCAGATTTGTTTACATTTCGAAACGACTCTTCATTGATCATTTCCGCTTCCCGTTAATCTATTTCCTGTTCATCTACTTCGGGTAAGCCCTTCTTGAGCTTCAGAGCAAAAACTGTTTCAGAGTTTCATCCCTTGTCACAGGAAAATGTTGTAAGGCGCCTAACAAGCTAGACCATTGATGTGCTTTTGTGCGCCATTTGCCTTGACAACACTAATTTATAAAAAGCAGAGCACAAGCTCTTTCCATAGGAAGCCCAAGCAGAATATTACACATGCACGCACAAATAACAAGACTAAACAACGACGATTTAGGTACATTTTTATTACCTTTATTTAAAAAAAACTCTGTTTGATTAGGGGTTCCTGTGATCCAAACAACATTTCTTGTTTATTGTTTTTTTTTTATGTACATTCCTTTTTTTTAATAAAACTGATATCACTACACAATTATAGTTTCTCAATGTTTTTTGGCTAGGATGTGCATATCATAATCAAAACGTGTACCTTTTCTCACCCTCTTTAATGTGGTTTGATAATTCAGTTTTAAAAGCATGAATTTCCTTTTCTTTTGTTCTTCTTGGGGGGGGGGGAAGCGTGTCTGGCACACCGCAACACCGCAAAAAAATAAATCTCAACCCTGCAAAAAAATTCGACCAAACACTGTCACCCCATTTTTTTAAGGGGAACATGATAAAATATTTTTGTTGGACCTTAAAATTGCAACGCAGCAAAAATTTGCTTCACCATACATTGCATTTGTATTTGTAACAAAATATGGCTGTCCTTCAGATATTAACAGTAACAGCCCATTACTCTCGTTTTCGAGATAATCAGCATTGAATGGATGCCTATCTCTGAATTTTTTAGGTGAAAATCGCTGAAGTTAATAGAAAAGAAATATACCATTTACGAAATAGCAGTTCTACAACTACTACAATTGCACAAATATTAGATTATGTCGTATTCTTTGTAATGGTATGGATAATTTTGATGTGACAGCGAAAAATACCTCCCTTTTATATATTTTGTTCATCAGGTCTCAACAAAAATTATTGTAACTTCGAACAAATTTCCCTACAAAAATCCATTTTTCCACAGGCTAGAATAATAAACTTTTTTTCAAAATATGATATGACAGATTTTTACATGTGTTTCAATTAAGCAAATAAAAATTATATGGTCCTGTGCAAAATTAGCTTGTTTCATGCCCATAAAGTTGCAAAAATGCCTTCTGTGTGCTACCATGTGCTACCATTTTGAAAATGATGTGATGTAAAGACAAACTAATTGCAACCAAAAAAGTTAAAACAAGACGACTGTTTCGTAATAATAACTTTACTAAAGCTGTATGGTAAACTATGAATGGCATAGTGAAAATAATGTCGTTTTAACTTTTTTATTTGCAAATTGTTTGTCTTTATACTTTGCACATTGAAAGAACTCCAAAGTGCCATCAATCTTATGTTTTTAGATTTTTGATTTTTTGAAGATAAGTATTAGAAATATTAATGAAAAGTACGTAGCAAAATCGTTAAACATCACAATGACGTCACTTATAATTTAAAATATCCCTAATAACAATCACAAACCAATTATTGTAGCTTTTTCTTGTTGAAACACATTATAATAGTCATAAATTATCATGGGAATGTCACTTGCTTTTTTCAATAGCTTCTAATAGCTTTTAATGGAATTCGAGTGACGTCACTTTTATGACGTCATCATGAATTAAAAATCCTTTATAACTCAGCAACGAATTGTCGAATCCATAAAAGTTGCACCAAATTTTAGAGAATCATATTCTCTATCTCAATGTGCACTTTTGAGAAACTCTTGAAGTGATCTATTTTTTCTCATGAAATGTAACAATTTGCCATGACGTCATAATGACCACAATGGTAACTGTTTGCATGACAAAATAAAACGCTACATGTAGTAAACCACCTCAGAAAGTTTTGTCCCAGTTGATGAAAGACTGTTTAAGATATGAAGGTTAGAGTGAAAATGTGAAATTTACCCCGGCAAATTTTGGGGTCGTTTGTGCCCAGCATGTTGGAAGCCTCAAGTAGCTGTCTAATGCTCAAAATTGGTGCCCAGTCTTCCATTATTTTGTCACGGTTAAAGGCTTCTTCCTAATAAATACAATAAACACATATACAGTAAACAGCTGTTAAAAGAGTACTCGACCTTATGCACCACAGTCAGTAAAACAAAAACCTTTTTTACATTAAGGTGCTTTAGTGAATTTTAGTGTTGGAATGTAGTTTTCACATTGAGTCTAGCCTGCTTGGCTGGTGGTTTAGGGAATTGGGGAGGGAAGGGGGGAAAGGGGGAGGGGGAGAAGAGAAACTGCCTGCCCGAAGACTGTGTTTTTGAGATTTGTTTTTGAGTATTCTGATTGGTTGAAAACCGATTTATCTTATCAATGTACTATATGTTGACAGCAAGAAGCTAGATGAAATTGAATTCAAGATTTTTAGTGTTCAATTCATCACTGAAGCTCAAAGTGAAAATACAAATATTTCTTTGTAAAAAAATTGTCTTCGAGATCTATAAATAAAGCGTCACATTGTATGAGGTGTTATAATGGAAGAGGTGGATCTGAAAACAGTTTTTGGGCAGGCTGTGTCTCCTCTCCCTTTTACTTTCTTTTTTCTTAACTCTCCCTCAAAACTGCCAGCTATGCAGGCTACATCGAGTATGATTGGTCTGTTTTATTCAAAATGTCCCTGTTTCTGAGTCTGCACAGTAAGCAAGTTATTGTATATGTTGGAAACACAATGTCATCTTTAGTTCAAACTCAAACTTTTTACTTAGAAGTTGCTATACAATGTACATAACACAATAATAACAATAATAACTAACAGTATCAATGTCAACACATTAGGTACAGGACAATCGTGACTGTCCATGTCAACTCGAAAACCATGATTCCTTGTTCAAAAACATGTGAAATGTTTACTGTCACTGAATTGCATACAAGGACTTAAATTTAACTAAAATAAGGACTTAAATTACAGTACAGAAATTGTAGGTCAATCATTGGTTTAATTTTTACAAGAGCTCTTTGTGATATTTTAAATTGCTCATTATTTTGTATCATGTTACAAGAAATCTACCAAAAACATGATAATTATATTCCAGACTTGGGCTTTCACAGTTAACCTTACTTTGACTGTAGATAATTATGGACCATAAATAAAATGTAGTCCCTTAATAGATTATTAAGATCACATTGGGATCTCAAAATTCTAGAATTCTATTCTATTTCCAGAGTTGGAACATTTTGTCTTCTCTCAAAATGTTCCGAATTTTCTTGTCGGATATTGCAAAATAATTTTGAAATTCTGTCTTGGAAACCTGACCAACTGCTGGTAGGTAGTATGTAATTTTCCTCTTTGAACAGAACTGGTGGACGGTGGCCTGCCTCCTCTATGTGACCATGGTTTATCGGGATCAAAACTATAGACCATATTTGTTAAAAAAAGAACCAATGCTTCAAAACCTACGACCTCTACAATGAGTAATAAGAATTTATCGATTACTAATCCTATTACTAGAATTTCATTCAATGCCTATTAAGACTCAAGGGCTGAAAAGTAAATAACTGAGTACACCAGTAAGCCTCTCTTTTAAGCAGATCATGCTCTACATTCTCTAAATTATTCAAGGATTCAATTACTAGAAAGCTCAAATCAGTTAAATTATGTGGTGTGTAATTTGTTTTTTTTTGTTTTTTTGTTTTTTTTCGTATTTAACATAGAGGATTTATGATTTCTAAATCTTACCTTCAATTCATTTCTAATTGACCCAACATATTGAAGCCAGCACTTATTACAAGAAACTAAATATAGTTCATTCTTAGACCTACAATTTAATTATTGCTTAATGAAATATAACCTTTTTGTAGCAAAACTGGTTAATTTAGTAGCAGATTCAAAGTTGTTCGTACACAAATCACAATGACTGTTACATTTAAAACAACGTATTACTATTAGAGCCATTAATAATAATAATAATAATAATGTATTTGCTTGGTACGCATCTAAAAATCTCGATGCGTTTACAAAAACTACTTATATATATATACATATTTAAAAAAGAATGTAAATTATAATTTAAAGAAATGTTTCAATTAAATGAATTAATTGTATGAACTAGTTTCTCCATTTTTAATTTAGAAGGTTCTAAAATTTCTTTCAAATTCTTGGGTCTCCTATAAGCTGTGATTATTCCTTAGCTAGACCAAATTTTCTTAAGTTGTTCTGTGGATTCTAATAAATATAATTTTTTCTTCAATATTTTAGTAATATTAGGCAAATTAGCATTAAAATCTGTAACAGAAGGTATAACATTACTATGCCTAGATTTTGTTTTAACCTTTAAGAGGTTATTCCTATCAACTGAAAAAGCTTTTTCAAACTGCTTATTAACTATTTTTTGACTGTACCCCTGCCCAGTCAAATAATCTTTATATTTCTTTGTTCTGTTTTGTAAAAATATATCATTGGAAAAATCACGCTTAATTCTAAGTCCTACACTATAAGGGATTGATTTTATTCAACTAGATGGGTGAGAACTAGAAGGTGGGAGGCATAAATGACTATCCGTAGGTTTAGAATAGATATCGTTTCTATTCTGCCATCCACTAAATGCAAAGTTAAATCTAAAAAAATTAATCTTATCCTTGTAATATGTACGAGTAAACTTTATAGTAGGATAAAGACTATTAATGTATTCTGTAAACTCTAATAATTTTTCTTGGCCTAAAGCCCAAAAATCTAAAATACCGTCCTTTTACTAAGTCCTTTTGGTATTATATTTTTATCCAAGCATTTACTTAAAAAGCATTTGTGATGTTGGTATCTAGGCAGTTTGGTCCATGCATTTTCCAGTTTGTGTTGATGTTGACAACATTATAGGATCTTTAAGATTTCATGGCGAAAACAAACGTTGAACAGCAGTTCAAAAATATACAAAAGAATTGTCCTGGCCAACTATCACGTCAAGCTACAAGGATCCTAAGGATTCACAGGTGTCTTGGTTGAATAGATAAGTAGCATAGGATAAAACAATTCATGCAACTTGTAATTTTTAAAACTCTGTTTATTTGGACATTTCAGCCATTCAGCAAAATGAATGTTTTGCACATGCCACTTTCCATAAAATACAAAACTACCAAGCAACCAATGACAAGATGTCATTTTCATTAATACCGTCCATAGTTTACCATACAGCTTTAGTACATTCACTATTACAAAACAGTTGTCCTTTTTATCTTTTTTGGGTTGCAATTCGTTTGTTATACTTTGCACCTTGAAAGAACTCTGAAGTGCCATAAATGGTTTGTTTTTAAATTTTTGATTTTGTGAAATATTAGAAATGTTAATGAAAAGCATACATAGCAGCATCGTTTAACATCATAATGATGTCACTGATAATTTAAAATATCCCTAATAACAATCACAGATCAAATATTGTAGTTTTCTCATTTTGAAACACATTATAATAGTCATGAATTGTCATGGGAATGTTACATGCTTTTTTCAATAGGTTCTACTAGATGAATGGAATTGAAGTGACTTCACTTTTATGTCGTCATTGTGAGTTAAAAATCCTTCATAACTCAGCAACCAATTGTCGCATTGAGATAAAAATCATCGCACGAAATTTTAGAGAATTATATTCTCTATCACAATGTACACTTTTGAGAAACTCTTGAAGTGATCTGGTTTTTTTTTCTCACGAAATGTATCAACTTGCTGTGACATCATGACCACAATGATGACTATTTGTATGACAAAATAAAATGCTACATGTAGGAAACCACCTCCGAAAACTTTGTTCCAATTGATGAAAAACTGTTTAAGATATGAAGGTTAGCGTGAAAATGTGAAATTAACCTCAGCAATTTTGGGGTCGGTTGTACTCAGTGTGGAGTTATCGAAGCATGATGAACTTGGTGACCTCTGGTATAAATGTGTTGATATTTTTGTTGAAGAATCAAGTTCAAAAATGTCAAAGTTTACCATTGTATGGAATGATTTGTTTATTGTAGCCGTCACAAGGATGTTTAGTGGTCAATAGCAAGTTTTAACATTTAATACTTGTCCTGATTACACAAAGCTGAAAGACAACCAGCACAGCTATAAAGAAATATATTTCCGTTTTAGTGATGTTTAATCAAAACATGATCTAATTCACATAACTACATATTGTAAACAATGTTGTAGAAAGCCCATACAGTTGAAATATGATTTAGAAATACTCTGAGCATCATGACGGAATTGACATTTTCCAAGTTTTTGACTCCAAAAAGAGCCAGTTATAATGTCAGAGTGTAGAAGTACTGACCTCCAACAGGGCTGGTGTAGTCAGTGATATTGTAGTTGAAATGTGGTTCATGCATTTGATTGTGAAGTGTTACAATAGGAGGCATGAGGGGACGCGGTCGGGTCTGTGCTGGAAGTGTCTACATACATTTGCGGTACAAATTGTCCCGCATTCCAAGGATGCCTTTAAGATAGATAATCCACACCGAGATTAAACCACACACCTTTGGTGACAAATCCCTACTTAGCGGTACACTATATGTCAACATAATTCACAACATGACAAGGCTTTTGATATTAATTGTTTTAATTTAAAAATTAGTGAGAAGCTGGCTTTTGTCATCACTGGCCCACATCTTTGATCATACTGCATAGATACAAAATTGAATACAGAAAAAATGATAAACTTTCATAAAATCATATTTACAATCTAAGTCCAGTTTATCTCGTTACTGTTCATTACTGCTGAACTCTCTCTAAATATATATAGTTATTCTACGGCCGTGGATAAATGTTTAATTTACTGAGAAACGAAGTCTCAAATATCTTAACATAAAAGTAAAGTAAATGCATGCTCATTATAACCAAATTCTGAAACAATGTAGCGCCAGCAGTTTATAGCTTCTTTAAAGCCTTGTGCACATCAGTAATTGATGGGCGCTTTTTGTCCTCTTTTCTAGTACAGGCTGAGTACACGTGGCGTAGTGATTCATTTTCTAGTTTCATTGATATGCATTGGACGAGGTATCCAAATGAAAAAACATCGCTTAAGCAGCTTTGTTTTCCTCCAGGAAAACCCAGTTCTGGAGCCAGGTGTTTGTATATAGAGATGTCAGCTCCTTTTTGGTACTCTTTAGGAGAGTAAATGTCACGAGCTTTGCCAAAGTCAATTAACGTAGCATGGGGTTTTCGGAGGGAAACGGGCTCTAGTACGACATTGTTTTCCTTGATGTCATTGTGCAAAACTTTTGCAGTGTAATCTAGGTATTCAAGTGCCCTACATACTTGTAACAAGCACCATAGGTAGATGCTGAATTCTTCACCAAGGCACTTGGAATCAGCTGCCTGACCTAAACAGAGTGACTCACCATGATATGAATGAAAACGGGTAACAATCCACAATTCACCAGCTTTTTCAAGGTAACCGACAAGTATAGGTACATTAGGATGTCTCAACCGGTTTAAAATCCTTACTTCTTCTTTAGCTTCAAAAATAGAATTTCCCTTCGAAACTACTTTCTTGATTACTACCTTTAATTGCCCAAACCGACCATACACGCATCTACCAAAGGAACCTCTACCAATCTCTTTATCTGTCACATTCAATTCCGATTCCTTTAGTTGGGGAACGTTATGCCTTTCACTGTTTTTCCATTTGCTGAAGAAGAATACAGCATGGTTTTTGTAGCGTTCCGCTTCCTTTGACATTTGGTCATCAACACATGTGTGTTGCACTGCTGTGATCTGATCAGCTGCCTCACTCACTCCATTCAATACCTATCGAATGCATCGTCCGTGGTACTATTAAACGATTCGGCCGAGCTCAGGTCCAGTTTATTCAGGATGTCTTTGATTAGACCAAAATATGAATCGTCGAATATTCCAGAACCTGCGCCTGGATTTTGCCGAAGCATCACGGTGATGATCCCAAAAGAAGAAGCGACGATTTCGTCTTCGGATGACTTTTTGGATTCTACATAATCACTACCATCTTCTAGTTTGATGTCTTTCATTTGCATTCTTGTGAACTCTTCAGGAAATCTTTTCACTACCGTACTACGGTTAAAGTATTTCTTTGGCGCCATACCACACATTTTAGACGACAAAATATACCACTTTTTTTCTTGATCTAGTAAAGTGTTGTTATATACTCGCGTGAAAGGATGAAAACTACTTTTCGGAGCCATTGTGGCCGCTAGCGGCTTCCCGCCGAAACTGAACTTTAGCGTGGCTTGGTTTCCAGTATCATAAAAAGAACAATAGATGACTCGATGACTCACTGTTCGTGAATTTTATTTGGTTATTGCACTAAGGTGATCAATGTTTAATTTCCGGATCTATGTTTGCTTTAGGACACCTTGTGCCTATTCTTCTCTAAGGTGTAGTACTTCCAGTACAGATCCGACTGCGTCCCCTCATGTTAGTGGGGAATGTTTGGTTGTGTAATGTTTTCCTCTTAATCTTAAAATTGTTATTAAAAAATTGAGTCTTTCTTTAAAAAAGACTTTATTAATAGCTGAAAATTATGTTGTAGAAATTGTAATTTGGGTAACTTTTTGAAATGGATTTGGAATAAAAGATGTACCTTTGATAAGCAAAGTTATTAAATTGTCAAACTGTCAAAATAAGCGAGACTAGGTTATGATGATTTGGCGTCATCCTAACGCCATTATCAAGTAATGATTTATATTATTGGACAGAATAGTTCAATATCCATCCTTTCGAATATCTTTAGTTTTTGTAACTCCAAGTTCTTTACTTTTTCTTCTAACATGCACATTTGGCTTGTTTGTCGAGAATAGAATCAATCTTGTTGTTATCAGTGTCTGTTTGTTGTTATCTTTCAGTGTTTGCACACTCAAATGCTGTTTAAACAGGAAAAATGGAGGAAAATGGATTTTGGTAAAGGGACAACACATGAGGAACCATGCAATTATTTCCATTAGTCGGTGGAGGACTCCTTAGTTACTCTATCACATACTCTGGATAACGTTCTAATAATAGTCTTAGAACTAAGAAATTTACTGAACCTTGCTAAGTCTGCTCACTGTTACTGGAAGGCTTCAAAGCATTGTTGTTCAGGGCCTTCTGGCCTCCCTTATGAGTTGCATCACTATCAGCTCTTCTTCTGGATTTTTTGGTTTTACGCATTCACACTGTTACATTATGTCTGTAGGTTTTCACTATTCCACCATCAGGAGAAACTCACTCGCCCTCACCAAATTGAAATAAGAAATTTCACTGAATAGAAATGGTTTGCCATTGGCATCTTTTCGACTCTCTATGTATCTTGTTCACAGCCACTTGGAGTACCAGCAAAACTGATGCTGTTCCATCCACTTAAGATGTGACTTTTAAGTACTGTTGTTTATCAATTCAACAAAGTAATGTGCTGTTTCATTAGTTTGCTCCACTTTTAAAAATATGTTCTGCTTGGCCGGCAATGTGGTCCACTGGTTCGCATGAATGACCAGGTATCATGGACTTATAATCAATCCTTTTTCTAAAGCCCAAGGAAACCAAGTGATCAAAAACATCACATAACAGCAGAATAATTTTTGTTTTGCGACCTTGTATTATCGGCCAAAAACAATGTTCCATGATTGTTTTTTCTCTTTGATTTCTGTTTAATGCAGGTATGGACAAGACAGTAAACTATCTTTGTTCGTCTTCCTTGACACATTATGTGGTTGATCTGGTGAAATAAATGACAGCAAATACATAATAATAAGATCTTTGCCCCCGTCTGTAGTGCCAAGAGCAGCAAATGGAAAAATATTTTTTTCAAATTTTGTGTAAACTGGTTAAGATACTTTGGAAAAAATATGGTCATAATATTTTGTTTTCGAGAATTTTGGTATTTAGGTAATTAACGGTATGACTGAAAATTCAAGAAACGACTCAAGACTAAGACAGGGTTTTGCCTTCAAGTTACTTACCAGAAAGTCTACCAAACACATTTTGAGAAATGTCCAGAAGAAACGCTTTTCTGAGAATGGCCAATTCATACATTAATAAATAGTCTACAAAACATCCATTTTTTTGAAAGCAGAACTAAATTAAATTAGTACCTTTTGTCCCAGGGCTGGAGGTGATTTCATAACTATTTGCATCGGTAATTGTGAAATCTTGCAAGCTATTTTCATACTTGTTGACCATTATAGCAATGGCTTCAGGATTAGTCGACTCTTTGTTGATGTTAATGTAAACAGTTCCGGTAACGATGTTAAAGTTTGAATATCTATATCTGCTAATAAGATGGCTCTTTCTGCAACAGGTTTCAGTGGTTTTCAGTTTGGCTTTCTGTCGACTTAGTGGTAATGGGCGATTTGGCGGCACAATTGAACGTCCGAATACGAAAGTTTTGTATGCACTACAACAAAGAAAAATGAGAAAAACAAAAATATCAAGCTGGTACTTTGGTGAACAAAAGTGTTTCAATTTGTCAAACTTTCCCATAGGAATTTCAGAAGAATCCATCAGAGCACGCCAGTTTGTCTATTTCAAGGTTGAGAGAAGGTCGATGCTATTATAAAAATTTGCAGTTATCTTCACAATCAGTTCGATTTAAAATTGGATAATTTTATGTTCATTTTTTCCATATTAAAGGATGTCTAGTTGAGAACTATATTTGTATAGTAAATTATGTGGTTACGAGATCAATTTAGAGTAAATTTGCACGAGTGAGTTTTCAAAGAGTTCAAAATTGCACGAGTAAACCATATTATTTCCTTTTAATAATATACATGTAAAAATTCAAGCAAAATTTCCAAGTTTTCTGTAGCTTTTCAGTTGAAAAATCAGGTTAGTGCGTGCCCTGAATTTGAAAGTGACCAGACGATGTCGTCACCAAGTGTGCGCTCAAGTAAAAAATTCAAAACTTTTCAAATTTTCAGTTTCAAACTTTCATCTGTAAAGAGAACATTGTCTTCGTCGTCTATCATATACAGGTTATCTGGTGATAGTTACAGTGCAAAAAATAAGAACTTAAAGATTGTCTTGATTGCATGATCAAGCCGATTGCAGAAAATCACACTTACCCTAAAAAGGGCTGCAAGATGGACCTTCTTCACATCTTTTTCAGTTATGTTTAGCTGCTTGTCTTGAAAAGATATTGTGTATTTTGCCATGTCTAATGTGGACATGTACAGACTTTTGGTAAGACAGGACAACGCGTATATATAGCTCCAATAAACAGTCTAATGGGCTTCGTTTTAATAATAATAATAATATTGACATTTTTATAGCGCCTATTCCGTGTATTCCATAGGCGCTTTACAATAATGAAAATAATTAATTTAATAAAAATGATTGTAAAAAGTTAAAACTAGAAACTAGTGTCATCAATAGAATGCCTTTCTAAATAAATGTGTTTTTAGCTTGCTCTTGAAAGTGTCAATAACGGTTGACATCCTGGTATTTATATCTCGGATACAAGCTTCAATCTTGGCTTTTGCTGCCTCAAATTCATGGTCTACAGAGTACTGAAATGAGATATATAATTGGGTGTCGTCTGCGAATAGGTGGTAATTCACATTATGTTTACGGATGACATTAGCAAGTGGTGCAGTATAGAGTAGGAAGAGATGCGGTCCTAGGACCGAACCCTGTGGGACATCATACAGTAGATCTCTTTTCAATGATGAAGCTCCATCAACACTGACAACCTGGTATCTGTCAGAGAGATAGGAAGAGAATCAGGCGAGAACACTGTCACTGAAACCATATCTCTGGGACAATCTCGAGAGCAGAATGTTATGGTCCATGGTATCAAAGGCAGCCGACAAGTCTAACAGCAACAGAAGAACTGATCTTTTATCATCTATAGCACGAGTTACATTATTGTGAACTCTGATCAACGCTGTTTCTGTTTCTGATGCTGCCTGTATGCCAATTGAAAGCGCTCATCCATACCATTACTTGAAATGTAATCAATCAACTGGTCAGCTGCGATCTTTTCAATAATCTTTGAAGTGAACTTCAGATTTGAAATGGGTCTAAAGTTCTTTAGCTCTTCGTGGTCAAGGGAGGGCTTCTTAAGGCGGGGCTCTAGAACAGCCATCTTTAGGTTGGATGGTACAATGCTCTCAGATAATGATAGATTGACCATCCTGGTTATGATGGGGAGCAATATATCAAGACAATTCTTTAATACCATGGAGGGTAATGGATCCAGGCTACAAGATTTAGAAGCTAGAGAAGTAGCAATCTTTCTCACTTTAGTTTCCGTTACCGTTTTATCCTAACATACATTGAAAATATTTGTAATGAAAAGTGCCTCCCCCTGACCTATCTTTCTTGAGAAATCGAGTATTTTCAAATTTCTTTTGTATAATTTTTGTTAAAATGATATAATTAAAAATGGACCAGCAAAGCAAATTTTTAAATTTCATTTGATGAATTTAAAAATTGAAAACCAATATTTATTTTCAATTTTGTTTTTCATAACAAAAATTTTTCATTTTGTACATAATTATGAAAACCTTCTTGTTAAAGCGCAATTATATCCACTAAATATTTTTGGTGCTATTACTTGAATTTCAGATACAGTACATCAATGTACATGCAAACTATTTGTATTTAAGGAATATAAAACGCGTGTGCATGTCTCTGTACTGTGATATAAACACGATGGAAGATGTAGAGCAAGAGAAAAGCAAGCTTAGGAACACGAGGCGTAGCCAAGTGTTTCTCTTGCTTTTTGAGTGCTCAACATCTCTCAGCAGTGTTTATATCACAGTACATACATAAGCCATCATTTTATATTGCTTTTATAAAAATATTTTTCGACGTTTTTTGAGCGAACCATGTCTCTGTCCCCTGATATAGACATGGTAGCCAGCCAATCAGCCAATCTCTTTGTTTTTAGAGTGTTAAAAGCATGGTCTTACATTGTCAAAGGAAATGCAAGTATTACTGAAATGGTTATGTTTGACTGTGGTTTTTGAATAAATTTGCCATATTTGTAAAAATCACATGAAGAGTAAAATAAATACTTCTTAGCTGCATCAGGAAAACCAATTAGTGATGGTTTTATTTGCAGCTGAGTATGTTTTATTCTAAAGATAAAGCCATTTCGTTAGGTCTACTACAAACCTGTATAAAAAGTTAAATATTAAAAGCAAACAACTAAACAGAGAATGATTTAATTTTTAATAAAATCACTTAATTTTTTTAAAAACAACTTACTGAGACTGTGTACTCCTGGACCTCCGTGAGTACATTGGTAACAGTTTCTATTCACGTTTTTCATCAACTAAACTTTTTTCGATTTCTGTATTTTTTGTATCCCAGTTTGAGAAGAGGAGTTTATAAATTTGGCAATCATATGATTTTGAAAGTCCTCGATGGATCGTGCCACAGAACTTGCAGTAATTGGGTATAAAATACTTGATTTAGAATAAGGGCATAAAATCGAATTTTTTAAAATGGGAATCCTTGTATATGTAAATTGAGATAATAGAGGTTGAATTTCTGTTAGCAGTACTTTTAGAAATTGTTGACCAGTGTTCTTATATGCAGGTTTTTATTGTGTGATGCCACACCATAAACATCAACCTTTAAAATTTAACGGTTGATGTTTATGATGTGGCGAGTGTTGGTGTCTGTCAATCTATTAACCAGGGCTGCCACTGAAAAAAAAAATGAAAAGAATAGTTATTACAAAAAGTTAGCAGCAGAATCAAAACAAAGTTTTAACAGAAAATGTTTGTTTACTCTTTAATGTCTTCGTTTCTCCATTTGCTGCCACAGGGCAGCAAACTGCAGTGTGCCCTGCACCACCACAGTTTCAACAAGGCTCCAACCCTGCAATTAAATTAATGACAGTCTGTCATTATGCCCACGAACCCCCCCCCCCCCCCCACACACACACACACATAGCACTTGCGTCTTCCTAAATAAAACATTGTATTGTTTAATATTGTCTAGGGCTTTCCTTGTATTTATAAATGCAAAAACCCTATTTTTTTTGTTCGTTGTAACTTGTTGTCAAAGGATTCCCTGTAAGGATAACTGATCCCATAAGCCCAACCAGTTTATGGGATAAATATAAGTTTTTATAGATATAGGCATTTTTATAAGTATAGGCAACTCAATACTCCACCTGAAGGGGAAAACATTATTAAAACATTGTTTATGAGACAAATGTGTGGTAACAAGTTTTGTGCTTACTGAATTTCCTTCTTTGTTTTCCTTTGTCTGTTGGATATAAAAAGATTGTGAGCATTACTCAAGTATATCATGTATTGCAATGTCCAAATATTATAATTTTGTGCAATATATTACAATGTCTTGTATTTGTAAAGTGTACATAATTTTTCATTAGTACATGACTTTTTTTGTATAATGTAACGTAAGGGGTTATACTTACAACCATTTCCGTTTGAAGAATGGACTGCAACAAATCATGTAAAACTTGTTAACTAATGATACTTATGTAAAGTGTACATTTCATTAGTACAACATGATTCTTTTGTGTAATGTAAGGTGTTAATATACTTACATCCTTCTTGTTCAAAGTTAGGTCTCCAATGCTGGACTGCAACAAATCGTGTGAAAATTATTAATGATACAATATGTAGTAGCATATTTATGATCATAGCAACCTCACTTACATACATTTATGAAAGTGTTCCACATTTTGGACAATTATTCTACTTTATATTAATATGTTTGTTATCTCTTTTTCTTTTTTATATTTTATTTAGTGCAGTCAAAATGCTCAGTAGTGATCAAATGGCCTTAATAGTAAATTAAGAAATAGTTTTAATAATTGTACTTTGGTTATGCCATTAATGAATATTTTTTATATACTTACAGTTGGGATTATGGCATGAGACATGAGACAACTGTTGGTATGGAAGTGCTAAATTATAAATATGTATTAGTAAGTGAAATGATTAAAATTACAGGCATGGTGGATACAGAAATTTCCAAACATTTTCTCTAATATGGGTACGTGCACCATTCGGAAAGTTTAACTAGTGGGTTGTGGAAATAAGTGGTTTGGAAAATTTCAACAGTGTTTAATTAAAATCACAAATTATGCACTTACTTGGTGGCATCAACAGTTGTCTAGGCGGTAGCACCGTGGAGATAAATTGATTAACAAACAATAAGCTTGTAAAAAGAACTTCACTACGTCATAAGAAGACTGTATTGGTCCAACTAGGGGAAAACAGCTTGAATGGTTTGTTTACATTTTTATGTCAGAATCACTTACTTGTTGTGCATATGTTGGCACATAATGAGCAGCTGTTTAAAGAATAAATTGATTCACAAATCAAATTGGTTGGAAAATAAACAGATATAGTACATAATTACTAACACTTACCTTCCGCCCCAAATATTTGGGTACAACTAGGTTGAGCTGTTCAAAGAATGAATGAATTACTAAATCAAGTAGGGAAGTTTTAAAGAAAAACAAACTTGTTTTTACTAAACTTCAGCATCTCAGAATCTGATACAAAAATTACAAACACTTACTGTTTGGCGGTGGGCCATGACTAGGTGGAGCTGTTCAAAGAATGAATGAATTACTAAATCAAGTAGGGAAGTTTTAAAGAAAAACAAACTCGTTTTTACTAAACTTCAGCATCTCAGAATCTGATACAAAAATTACAAACACTTACTGTTTGGTGGTGGGCCATGACTAGGTGTTCAAAGAACGAATTAATTACTAAATCAAATAGGGGAGTTTTAAAGAAAAACAAACTCGTTTTTACTAAACTTCAACATCTCAGAATCTGATACAAAAATTACAAACACTTACTGTTTGGCGGTGGGCCATGACTAGGTGGAGCTGTTCAAAGAATGGATTAATTACTAAATCAAATAGGGAAGTTTTAAAGAAAAACAAACTCGTTTTTACTAAACTTCAACATCTCAGAATCTGATACGAAAATTAGTAACACTTACTTTTGCGTTCCTGAAGATAAAGACTTGCAATTTCAGGTAAGTCTGAAAACACGTATACATATATATATACATTAATGTCAGTGCTGATTATTTGAATTAATCCCGTTTTCATTTAAAAATGTTGACCAAATGAATCAAATGCACCTTGTTTAACTTTGAAAAACTAAGTTATATAAAAAATACAAACATATATAATCATGCGCAACATAAACCATAATTAAAATTTGATTTTAAAACAAAACATTGGATTTTGATTTACAAATCGACATGCGGATTGTGAAGAAAGTAGTAAACCACGAGTAAACCAGAATTTCATTTATCAAGTAAAAAAAGACGTTTTCTGTCTTCTCAATGAAAACATCCATCTCAGAAGACGGTCTTTAAATGAGACACGTCTGCTTTCAAGGCATAAGAAGATTTGAAGTAACTTTGTTTTTTCATTCATACGCTGGTCATTGAGTTGAGCAAGGTAGAATGGCACCAAAAAATATTTTTATGAACATAATTACAATCAAATCAGAGACTGTTTCAAATACACAAATCACACAATCAATTTTTCCTAATTAATCCATGTTCACTTAGGTCAAATGAACATTAACAAGAATAAAAAGTCATGAGTTGACCTACCTCAAGAGAGCACACTACAAGTCCGATACAATAAAAATGTAACAAAGCTTTTTGCGAAGCAAAACGCGCGCGCGTCCAAATTTTCGCGCCAATAAATACGTGACACCAGATTGCTTTGTAACGCAACATAACATTAAAAAAACACACACACAGCCACAGCCACATTTCTAATGTAACAGCGATGCTATTCATAAACGTCACACTGATTTGTCACGCAATTGTATGAGTCGCAAACACAACATAAACCCCTAAAGACAAACCATGCATGCGGATGCAGGTAATTATCGATAACTATTTCGGTTTTCGAATAAGTAGAAAACAAACTGTAACTGTCAATGCACAGTTACGGTGCAGACATTACTAATGTTTTTACGGTCAGTTTCTATTGCCCGAATGTCCGTAACTGTACTACACAGGATAATTAATGAGGCGGGTTTGGACTGAGGCTTTGCATTGTTGACGCGTACGTTAACTTGAAATTGTCTGATCGAGTTCCGGCAGAAAAAGGCACGTTACGCAGGGGCGGCGTGAGTAACTCTTATAGGTTTTTTTTTTACTTTTCCAGCTGTCAGACACAAGAATCTGCAAGGTCCCCTCCCCTCCCCTCCCCCCTTGTAACTGGGCGGCTTTGATTACTTATGCAATATTAGTTCAAGCATACTTCCAAACAAATCCACTTAGAGTAGTTTTTTTTAACCCCCCCCCCCAAAAAAAAAAGCAAAAAAATGGGCCTGCTACAGCCCTTCAACCTGATAATTTGTCTCGAAACTCATATTTTATCAGGTCTAAATACTAGATATAAGATAGATAGATATAACTTTATTTATACACGGTTAATTCATCAGGCGTTTATAAATAATCATTAAAATAATCAAATAATCTATACTCTAATCCTAATTATATATATATAAAAATAAATAAAAACCTGCTTTCCATGAATGCCGTGCTTTACTGTTCGTAGAACGTACCCAATAGTCGACGGAATTCATTGAGAGATTCCGCCTGCCTTATATTATTCGGTAGCTTGTTCCATAATTCTGCCCCACTATATATAAAAGTGCTTTTGAGGTAATTGGTGCACGGCAGAGGAACATCCAGTTTATTGGTGGAGTCTCGCAGTGAATAGCTGATGGTATCACTCCTGGATACAAATTTAGAACTAAGGTATTCAGGAGTGAGACCATGCAGGGCCTTGAATACCAGGATAGCCTTTTGTTTTTGTTGTTGAACCCTGAGGGAAGACCATCCCAGATTTTCAATCAAGTCCCCAGCATCCGCGTCATAGTTAGAGAAGGTCAACACCCGTGCTGCTCAGTTCTGGAGCTTTTGTAATTTGTCCGAGAGTGTTTTTCCACAATTTCCCCAGACAACGTTACAGTAGTTGAAGTGGGGTTGCACCAAGGCATTAAAAATAAGGTGTAATGTTGATAATGGGACGAACGGCCTAATTCGTTTTAGGGGCCCAATACTAGATGCAATTTTTTTGGAAAGCTTTTCAATGTGATCTTTCCAGGTGAGGTTGGCGTCTATGAGTACACCAAGCGATTTTGCTGTACTTATTTGGTTAATTGGTACTCCATCAAGTTTGAGTATTGGTGTGGCAGCAAGGGTGTTGAGCTTTTGCCGTGATACAATTAACATGAACTCCGTTTTAGTCATATTTAAAGTAAGTTTGTTTATGGATAGCCAGTAACTGATGTTCCCCAAGTCAGCATTAAGACGTGATTGAATCAACGATGGGTCACTATCAGCGTATGTCAGATGAGTATCGTCCACATACATTCTTGGCTTAGAGTTTGAAAGACAATTTGGTAGATCATTTGGTAGATCTTCATTAGTGCAATTGCACACATTTTCATCATATGATTGCAGTTGAAGTTCATCTGAGAATTTTTTGTATGCATCCCCGACATCCAGTAAGACATTTCCACATTGGTTCAGTGTGTAGAGAGAATTTCCAGCAGAGATGCAGTTGACTAGCATTGAGCTCCATTCTGTTGGGAGTATATCACTAGAAATTGTTGGTAAGCCATGCTTCACAAAATGATTACAAACATAAATGGCAATTAAAGTACATGAATTACTACCATTTCTACCTCCCAAGGTAGATTGTGAAATGGAAGCAGGAAATAAGAACTCTGTCAGACAGGGTCCAGATTCTCTGCTTATTTCACTCACACTTATCTGCGTTGTTGGTGGGCACATCAGAATCTGTTCTGATATTATCAGCTGCTGGCTCTTTCTTTATGTCTTTTTGTTTCACTGGTAACTTCTGTGGCTTGTAAAATGCATATAAATGAATACTATTGATCGAGGGTCCATACTGGGCATAGGTTGGATTGTCATTTTGACCATTTCGACCACATTGCTGGCAAAAGATGTTCTCCACAAGATCACTGTTTACACGGTATGCTGAGACATTACATCCAGGATGTGCCTGAAATGAAAAACTACACAAAGCTTTAAAACCTAGAATACAAGAAGTGACATCATTCATTGTCTTGTCTGACAGAAATAGCTTATTTCTCTCAGCTGCCTTAAGGTCTTTCCTTCCTTTAACTTCGGATTGCCAATCCTGTAGCCACTGCAAACACTTGTCATTTTCGACCAGACGACTGTCAGCTATACTCGTGTAGTACTGGTGGCTTGTAAAGTTTTTGATGAGTGTACTCGTCATCTCAAGGAACTCAATGGCTTTGTCAAGGTCACATACTGTTTTCCCAGCCTTTACACTCAATACATCTTTGTAAGCCTGAATATTAATACAAAGAATGGGACATTATAATACATGACATTACTCTTTTACATCCATTGGAGTATTTCTATGCCTACCTTCATCAATTCCAGCATGTCTTTATTTAATACTTGCTCAGCAAGATGGTTTCTCATATTTGATGAATACCACAGCTGGAAATGTTTTACAGTCAAACGATGATGAAAGGGCAATGAATTGGTCTTCTGGTCCCAATTGAATGCATCTATCCACTGCTTCCATGTTATAGAATGATCACCCAATTGAAGATTTAATGTTCCACCAACTTTGCTCTTGGAAAGGTTGTTACGCAGCTTCTTTACATTATGCTATATATAAAAAATGAATAGTTACAGCTTTTGTGATTGTGTTGTTTACACAATAAACCCTTACTAAGACAATGATATGTCTGTTATATACTTAATTTGTATTCTGCACCCCAAAAGGGATACCCTTATCAGGATGCAGGTAACAGGGAATTCCATCGGTCATCAGTTGATATTATCATCCACTGAATTGCATTATCCAACTTCTTGTTTACTGTCCACGACATGATCGACTTATCTGGCTTCAGCAGTGTATAAACATCTACTATTTCAACCCATATCAATGAGGATGGTTCCTTTACTCTTTCCATATTCTTGTTAACTCAACAATATCTTTTCATTCCAGATTCAGTGGTTAGGTTTTTTTTTACTTTTTCCGTGTACGGGAATGCCCACTTCACGGTGCGTCTTAGCTTGCGTTCATCCTCAATAAAGCTTATACCAGTTGTAGTTAAAACAGTTGTTGAATCTTTCTTTATATCCTCCATCGAAACGGATTTTCCTTCACATCTTCTATAAGTTTTCCATAACCTACAAGCCGAAATTAAGTAAGTTAAGGCATAGCTTTTTTTTTGATGTGTCGATGTCCATGTAAGCTTAAGTTAGAAACAAGGTCCAAACCAAACTTACCATATACAACTAACTTCTTCGGTATCTCCACTACAGCTTGTTGACATGTCTTTTTCTTAAAGTGAACCAGAATTTATAAACAAATAAATTTGTTTATACAACGCAACTAAAACTTGACAGATTTTTGAGCTTTTGTTAGGCTACGTCAAAAACGCAAGAACTCACATCAAGCACGTCACACTTAATACGTACATCAAACTTCCCTTCGGAGACCGTTTGACTTACTTTACGATACTTCAATGAGTGAAAAACCCCGAGCGCTTCACGGAAATGTGTCCATCAACCTGGGGCACACATCCATCCATCACGTGACCCGTGTTTCATACCTTCTCACAAACTACGCTTTGTTCCGCAGGATCGCCACAGGAAACCCATTCACAACAAGCGCGCGATATTACCACATGAAACCCATGCATAGCAAACGCGCGTGCCAAGCAAATTAAAACAAGCGCACACATTTTTTGTCTTTTTAATAAATTATTAAAATAAACATCCATTGTCAGGAGAAGTGGCTGGGCTGCCTGTGTAACACTGAGGCGTTGTAAGCCAAAATGGCATCCCATACATACTGTTGTGCAAAGTACATAAGGGAAACCAGATGTTTTTGTTGTTCACACCACTCGAGGTAGCTGATATCATCAGATTGTCAATAGTCAACTGATCATATGTCGGTTCCTTTTCCATGCACGTCACACATAAGAAATGCTGCTTATTGACAACCACCGACGTCGGGCGGTCTTCCTTTCCAGATTTCAACTTACCCTTCTTGGGCTGAACAGTGTGTACTTGGGATCGAGGAGGGTCAAGCTTGTCATCGGAATCACTTGAAGCTAGCTCAAGCTACGCAACACGACGGTTGACCGATGTGGTTAATTCTTTCATGGACCGAAGCTCGGGCAACGTAACTTGATCAGTGGTACGAGACGTTGGCAATAGGGACTTTAAGATTTAGGACGTGACGTCTTTTCACGCTGGGCTGGCAGCCTATCAAAATCGGCGTTTTTAATTTTTATGAGCCCGTAATGACTCAGCGGTAATTGGTATAAATTTGCTTGTCAAAACAAGATGGCGGCTGGTCGTGCATATGAGAAAGTTTTCGAAGCATTGGAAGATTTTGAAAGAGAGAGCCCGTATTGGGAGAAAAAAAAGGCATCTGAGATCAGGGGAGAGCTTCTTGAATTAACGAGAGCTGTTCTTAAAAAATATACACTGGAGGGCGACAGAACAAGGTATTTTTTGGCACAACCGACGAGAATGTTGAAGCGGGAAATGAGGCAATGGAATAGCTTAGCGTTGAGGAGAATGAGGCAGCTGCCAAATGGTAGAAATCCTTTTAAAATTTCTTTTTCAAGGAACTTACACTTCGAGGTAGTTGATGTGTTAAAGGTGAAGTGCCAAGGCTTGAGCAGCAAGTTTACAGAAACGAAACGAACTTTCAAAGCTGTTTTTACTTCTGCAGAGAATGTTCTACAGTTGATGGAATTTGCAGATTTGGAATCCATACACCAGCAAGCTTTCAGCAAGCTTTTCAAGAACAAGGACTATGCTGCACTCAACTGCAGAGAAGATCGTCCATTTGAGCTAAAATACTCATTTAAAAAAGAAATTATTTCCATAAATTTTTTCTATGGCCTGTGGAATGCATATGGTGTCCCTCAGCATGTGTGATTTGGCAGCGTTATTGGCTTTGATATGAAATTTTCTTCGAAAAAGGTAATTATTTCAAAACAACGAACAAGACAATGTTTTGTGTAACTAAATCCACAGCTGACTGATACCATATGCATTTTACAAAATGATTTTGGAGTACTAATTATGCACAGTTCTTGTTCTTGAATTTTTTGTTAAAAAGGGCTGGTGATTTTTCATGTGGATTTCAAATCTACTAAATATCTCTGTGGAAGTGAAGATAAAGTAAAAGCTTTCTCACTGTCACTATGTTGTTCAAATTGCAAACTTTCAAAATATCAAATACCTTAGCCAGTTCCTTGAAAATGCAATTCTTATTCAGTGAGCTGTCAATAATTCTCCTCAGATTGTTTCACTACCTCATTTCCCTTAAGGAGTAAGGGAACTTAGATTGTTGTTGCAAAAATTCCTTGTTCTGACTTCTAGTGCATGTTTTATAAGAACAGCCTTCATCAAAATAATATAAGCTCTCTCCTGATGACAAAAATTTCTTTCTTTCAAATTCCTCCATCAGCTGTAGTACAAAATAATTCCTTTATTCACATCAAATAAGAACTGCAAAATTGTATTGTTCAGTATTTATTGACAAGTTTTTCAAGACATTTATAGTATTTTGAATATTTTCTATATATGTTTGTAAATATTGACATAAGCAAATGAAGTACAACTATTTATCAGTTACAATTCCATTTTGCAATGTTTATCTTGATTGTATGTCACTCCCCGGGGATTGGTTACCCCAGCTCGTGGTGTCTGCCTGTCTAAACTATCACTGACTACACTATACCACTCCCCGGGGGTTGGTTACCCCAGCTCATGGTGATTGCCTGTCTAAACTATCACTGACTACACTATACCACTCCCCAGGGGTTGGTTACCCCAGCTTGTGGTGTCTGCCTGTCTAAACTATCACTGACTACACTATACCACTCCCCAGGGGTTGGTTACCCCAGCTCATGGTGATTGCCTGTCTAAACTATCACTGACTACATTATACCACTCCCCGGGGGTTGGTTACCCCAGCTCATGGTGATTGCCTGTCTAAACTATCACTGACTACACTATACCACTCCCCGGGGGTTGGTTACCCCAGCTCGTGGTGTCTGCCTGTCTAAACTATCACTGACTATGTACACTATTACCTGGTCTGTGGCAAATGTTTTGGGGACTGAGAACGAGTGCTTTGATTGGTCACTTCCAGTCACTTCAGACTGTGTTCTTGTTTCTTTTGGGAGGCGAATGAAGAATGAAGAAATTTGTGCAAAAAAAGACGTGTAAATTTTAAATCTGGCATTCTGTTCTACAGCGTGTGTATTGTCCATGGTTTGGAGACGTTGCTTATGAAGGCTGAAGTATTTTACTGTGATTTTTGTGGATGTAGAGGATCGTGAACTTTGTAAGCCGACTAAAGCGACATGGCGCGTACGAACTAACAAACTCCAACTATCAAAACTTTCACGAAATTTTTCAGCTTACCTGAATGTGAGAACTCTTCCATTCAGTCCCAGTAAGTACTACCAGCCAGTCCTACGTGGCTTAGGCAGGATATATTCTAGTTCTCATAAAAACCACACAAGATTTTTGCACTTTTTCGGATAATTGTCTTTGAAACTTTATCAAACTTATGTTTGATTTACGGCAAACTACAGGTGAGTAAATTGTCTCATTTTTGGTTCAATGCACGAATATGACTTCAGTTTTGGGAAAAATAAGAATAATAAGTTCATATGATTCTTGCTATAGTAATGTGAAAAGTTTCTTATTATCCGTCGCGATTTTTTTCCTCTGTAAATATGAATCAACAAAGTTTGAAGTTTTGATTTTACATGTGCTTCATTCACCAACCAAAGTTTTTCAAAACGCCGTTCTCCGGCCATGTACCCTGAATCTCGATATGGCCATGTAAAGTATGTCGCTCAACAATTGTTGTGTTGCTTAGGCTATATATTATATCCTCAGGAATACAGGTTTACGAGTAGAATCGCCATAAAATATCGTCGGCGGTCGTCTTTGATCTCGTTTCTTCGTCATTTCGAGCAACGGCTTACAAAGTTCACGATCCTCTAAATCCACAACAATCACAGAAAAACGCTTCAGCCTTCGTAAGCAATGTCTCCAAACCATGGAAAATACAAATACTGTAGAATGGAATGCCAAATTTAAAATTTACACGTCTTTTTTTGCACAAATTTCTTCATTCCCTTCCCAACAAAAACAAAACAACAACACAATTCTGAAGTGACCGGAATTGACCAATCAGAGTGCTCGTTCTCAGTCCCCCTAACATTTGCCACAGACCAGTATTACTCTAGCTCAAGAAACAAGCTTTCTCTTGAGTTATCCTTGCACCTCTATCACCTATCAGTTTGCTGTAAACTGCTAACTTAACTAAAAACTAAGCTACCTGAACTATAACTAAGCTACTTAAACTATCACTGCTTCCACTCCCCAGGGATTGGTTACCCCATCTCATGGTCAAGCACTAAAACTAAAACTAGTGACCACTCCCCAGGGGCTAGTTACCCCAGCTCATGGTCTCTAGTTTTTCATATTATCTACACTAAGACTATCTTATACTAGCACCACTCCCCAGGGGTTTGTTACCCTAGCTCATGGTATCTACGCTCAGAGTGCAGAGAATAATCCTACAGAAAAATATCCACAACAATAGGTTTATAAAAAGCATTGGTTTAGTATTAATAATAGTATTAATAATATATAGTATTAATAAAATAATGAAGCTAAATCACTTATATATGTAGATACTGACAATCCATAATACTTTTCAGTGGGATTATTATCTACACTCTAGCTCAATTTTAAACTAAAGACTATACATGTTGTACACTGCCAGATATTTAACAATGTGACTGAACTACTTTATTCTGAGGTGCTGAGCAATTGTTTGATTTGTAAATCTACTTCCCCAGATAGCACACTTCTTTGAACCGCTTTCCTTAAGGGATCAGAACAAAAGTTGCATTCTGGCTGAGCTATATTTTTAGGATAACCACAGTAACAGTGATCATCAGTTTCAACTCTACTAGGAATGTATCTTGTATTAGTGGGCTTATACATGTAGGCATGGGGATCATTTTCTCTGAGAAAGAATGTAGTGATATACTCATGTCTAAAAACTAAACTCGATGTTTGAAGGGAGAGAGTGTTCAGTATACTTTGCAATTTTTACATGTTTTGCTGAAGGCCTGAACCAAACTTTGAGAGAGTCATTTGTGAATGAAAAGGTATAGCATACCCAATAGTCCAAACAGTAGGTGTAACAACACCCAAAAGCATTTTGGCTGTGTTGAAAAACTCTGTACAATTTGTTTTAAGCTGATTAACATCAGCTGATGATGCTGATTGCCTACTAAAAAGAGAAACAGCATCTCTCAAATTGAGACCAAGGTGAGACAATGCATGAAGTTTCAGTTGACAGGAAGGACTAAGGTTTGGTACTGATAACAGTTTAGCTATTAGGAACATAAAATTATGGCAAAACAACTTGCTCTCTTTACCAGTAAATCTATAATCAAATTGCTTAGCTTTTCTATTTGCAAACCAAGTCTTTATTTTGGAGTACAATAAGTTGCACTTTACATCTTTCTTTATGGTATTCAGATAAATAAGAAAGGGAGAGTCTTCACTGATATCTGAAATGCATCTAATGTTATCTGGTATTTGAGACATATCATTAACTAGATTAAGTAATTGGTTATTAAAATATTGCCAGGCATTGTTTGTATTATGAAGGGGCTTTATCAATCAATCTACCAAGAATTGGAATATCCTCTTGACGAGAGTTTTGAGATTTTATAAAATCAAGAACCTTATTTCGTTTTGTTGATTCTGCTAGAGGCTTTCCAGTATCAAGTTTGCTTTTGAGATTTTGTACTTTTTCAGCTATTTCTAGCCTTTCGTTATAGCTCCAGGGCCTCCAGGTGTCTCCTGGGTCTGTTCCCAAAGTACCCCCCATTGTTCCTTTGTCACTGCTATTGACATTTGCAAATGATGAAAAGTAATGAGCAGCATTATTCAGCTCTCCAGAAACAAATGCAAGCCATTTCATGTCTGCAGGCAGTAGTTCAAATGAAAAATGTACAGTTATTCCATCTATGATATATGATTTGGACTCAATCTCAGTTATTTTAACTACAAGGTCTCTGGCATATTGTGCCATTATTTCATGATCTTCTTTACAATTAGCACCGCACAACAAAAAATTATCAGTAGGGGAGGCAACCCTTCCACCTACATTAAGAAAACTAACTAACCAGGCTGTGGCTTCTGAATCTTTACCAAACGGTGCCCCATCAGCCCCTAATGCTACCTTAAAAAAACCTTTATCACTATCAAACCACTTAAGTAAAGGTTTCTAAGCAGAGTAAAATGTTGAATCAATATAGAGGTACAGTTTAGCCATTTTTAAGAGCAACTGCTCAATGTCTCGAAATTTGCCATTATCATTATCAACATCAGAACAAAACATGGAAATGTCATAAAGTGTGCCAATATCTAATTCATTGATATAACTCATCAATTTATCATAAGGCAAGATTTTGGGTATGGGTACCCCAGGCATAAATTCTATGGCTTGCTTACTAGTTTTTCTGGGATTGCTTTGAAGGCCTGAAGCACTTCGGATATCTTTATATTTTAATTTACTTATCAAGCCCCCACTATGTAACACCTTGAGACTACGTGCAGCATTTTCCTCACTCAACTCAAACTTTTTGACATTTTTTTTCACAACAATTGGTACTGCCTTATTATTGACTTTAGGTGTGGTCTCTATGTACTCCACCAAACCCTTCAATGGCACCCTTTTAATACAAGTGCACCACAGTCCATCTGTCGTCGGCTTTAAGTTTTCTTGTGTGCCCCCATGAATTATGGAGGCACACTCCAAAGTTTCCTGCCTCTGTTCCGCCTCTCTTCTCTCATGTACTGCGAGGGACAATGCGTTGTTGTTACCTGAGAGGGACAGAACAGATGGACTGTGTTGCCTGGCAATTTTTTTTCTCAATGTTAGAGACTTAGCTAATGTTGTTCCCTTTCTTTTCTGTGGAGCAAGGCCTTCATATTCATTTTGGCACTGTTCCTCATTATTCTGCAACTGACTGATCTAAATTATCAATGTTATGAGAGTCAACTTGTTGTTAGTAATCACCAGGACAGACAATGAGCTAACCTGGACGTTCAAGATGGCCTTTGAAATAGATAATAAATAAAATAAAAGCAATACCCGGACAACAACAAAAATAAATAAATAAATAAAATAAATAACCAAAACCAAATCAAAACGTATTAAAAGGCCTGAGAGGCCTGTATATAAGTTTGATGATCACAAAAACTATAAACAAATACGTCGCTGAATACCTTTAGCTCAAGGCGTCGAATTTTTTCCTGTTTTGTGCGATATTGTCGCCTCAAACCTTGAATCTCTAAATGAGAGTCTTTAATTGACTTTAGGAGCTGTTGTCTTTCGTACACTTTAAATCTTGAGTTTTGTTTTTTATGACCCATCAAACTAGCTAAACTAGCAAAGCTACAGCAGCTACATGGCGCCTAGAAACAGATAAACACTACAAGAAAACCCAAAGTTAATAAAAATACCATCAATTCTATCGCGTGCACATAACAGCATTCGATCGAGGGAACTATAAAGCACAACTATAGCGGTGATTACCGACTGAGCACATGAGCTGCATCTGACTCAACTACACACGAATTTGAATAACTCAAGCATGACATGAACTAAACTCATGAAATTAACACAAAGCATTCAACATCACAATTGAAAGAAATTGTTCTTTTCAGAACTCCATTCGACGAGAAAACAAGCGAGAAATGTTAACTAATTCAACTCAAATTTTTCTTGTCATGGACGGAATGCAACGGACAGAAACTTATAACATCAAATATTGAAGATGAACACTAGCACTGCTCTGAAATCCGACACCTTTTGGACCTGTCATTTATGCCAAAAGCAGATCGATAACCACTCGTGATTTACAGGGAATTAGATCAACAATAGTGAAAACAGTGATCAAAAAAAATATTTTGGCTATAGTCATTCAAAGAAGGCAAAACAGGCCTCACGCCGAAGAAAGAACAGCCATATCAAACTCAGAAAAATGCTAATAACTCGGACATTTGTTGTTCAAATCAATGAAGCAAATAACATCAGGCAGATGAGACACATCTAAAAACTTTGTTCTTTTTTATTTTTTTGTACCTTCTTTAATTTTAATGAAAAATCTCCTCTTTGTTGAAGCGTACTATCACACAAGATTCAAAATTTGCGCTGAAAGTGCAACGGCCCAATCGTCGCGTCCTCCAAAAAATGTCATTTTACCCGCGCTACAGAGCATTTCCTGCTGAATGTTCTTGATCGATTGCAAGATCAATAATCATTCGTTGTTCTTCCGGAGCAATAAAGCAATCAATTAATCTTTAAGCCTCTAAACAGCGCTTTTCGTACAGCGCTCGTGAATGTCTCGTGACGTTTTCGTGCATTCATTCAAAGAATACCATGGTGATGTAAACAAAGCCCAAATCAGACGCAAATCTGCCACGATTTAAAACCGCCGATTTTGTGCGCCCGCGAGCCCAGCGTGTTTAGGACGTCAGAACCGAGAATAGCCTGGAACTAGAACGCCGTTTAAGCGCGAGAAATTGAAAAGTTAAGATCGCAAGATGCGATGGAACTGCAACGCGACGATTCTCCAGGTTCATCATGTCGTCGTGTTCTTTTAAGAAAATCCAGGAAGCTATTCTTTTATCTTATGATGAGGAAATACTTGACGAAGAAGAATTTCTTTTGCTTTACAAAGCGTACAGTCCTGCAAATTTGATTTTTCCTCACACAAAATGCGATCGATTTTGTCTTGTAAACAAAGACGCTGATGAAAGTGAAGCTGATTTTCGTTTTGAAAAGCAAGATATTCCATTACTAGTTCAAGCGTTAAGAATGCCAGCAGCATTTAAATGTCCCAATGGAACTATCTGTGATTCAACAGAGGCCCTTTGCATGGTGTTAAAACGATATGCTTTTCCATGTCGTCTCTCTGACATGATCCCCATCTTTGGGAGATCTGTGCCAGAAATTTCTATGATTACAAACGAAGTCACAAACTGGATTTACACCAACCACCACCACAGAATTACCCAATGGAATCATCATATCATGTCACCAGCCTTGTTAGAAGTCTATGCTGATGCAATATACCAAAAAGGTGCAGCACTTGATAACTGTTTTGGTTTCGTGGATGGAACTGTCTGGCCCATATGTCGACCAGGGATAAACCAGAGGATGGTCTACAATGGGCACAAGCGTATTCACTCCCTCAAATTTCAATCAGTCAGCCTCCCAAACGGGATAATTGGTAACCTTTTTGGCCCAGTAGGTGAGTTGAAAACTGAAATACAGAGATTACTTTTAACTTACAACTCAAAGTTGTATCCAAAGTTGGGATCCTAGGTGCATTCCCCCCTTGCAAGCCAAAGGCATGATAAAAGAAAAGAAAATATGCACTGATAAAGATGGTTAAATTGGTAATGTGACACCTTTTATTTGAAATTCAAAATGTGACCCACCCACCCCTTTTGAGACATCCTACTACAACTGATAAAATCAGATTAAAAAATGTGTTAAATGTCGTTGATTCTTTCCTTTCAGAGGGGAAAATGCATGATGCAAGGATGTTGGCAATTTCTCACCTGTATGACAACTTGGAACAGTTTGCCTTTTCTCCAAATAGAAGAGAAATGTGTATCTATGGGGATCCTGCATATCCACTTCACATTCACCTCCAAGCTCCCTTCAGGCATGGGGTGTTAACGGGACAAATGCAGGAATTCAATCAGAGCATGAGTGCTGTACGCGTCTCTGTGGAATGGTTGTTTTCTGACATTGTCAATTATTTCAAATTTATTGATTTTAAAAAGAACCTCAAGATAGGACTGAGCCATGTTGGAAAAATGTACATAGTTTGTGCTCTATTAAGAAATGCTCTAACATGCCTATATTCAAATACAACAGCACAATACTTTGGACTTGACCCCCCTGCACTGGATGACTATTTCAACTAAATAGAAATAAAAAAAAGTCAAAAGAGGATGTACACACTTGTAAATAGGTTTAACAACAATGCTTTTGTATTGCTTACTGTAACTATACAACATACCAGTGAAATATTCTGAAAGAAAACTAAAGTAGTATCAACTAGGAATGATGCAGAATATGTTTTCACCTGGGTCACTCAATCAAATCATTTTTTATAACCCTTTCTCTCAATTTGGAACAAGAACTTAATCTCAAACTGCCCTAACATGTTTTGTTTACACAATAAGGCTGAGTATTTAGAGGTTGCACTGCACTCCAATAGTTTACAGTCACAAAAACATGAAATTTGTGGAAAATAAATGGACAACTCTGTAATAAGAAATGTTTGTTTCTTGTTTGTAAAAGTGGACTAAAAACAATTTAAAAAACACTTCAACATACAAAAAGGCTTATCCCTATAAAGCCTTTAACTTAGCAACAAAGCAGGCATTTCTAATAGCATGAAATTCTTTGGAATGTTTACTTCTTTAAGAAACTATTTAGCATACCCATAAGGGCAGCAGTTTGTTGTTGCTGCTGTTGCAATAGCATCAGCTGCTGCTGCTGATATTGCTGCTGTTGATCTTGCAAAAGCTTAATCATTGCAGTTTGCTGTTGCTGTTGTTGGAGTTGATGTTCTACACTGGCTTCCAGCTGTCTTCTCCCAAGCTCTTGCTCTTGTCTCTTCAGTTCTAGTTCTTTCTCTTTTAACTCATAATTGAGTTCAGCCCTTTCTGACAGGTAAGCAATTGCATCGGCCCCACTTCGTCTTTTACAAGTGCTTCCTTCCGATCCCTCTTCAGATGTCCTTTTCTTTGTATCAGAAATCTTCTCCATTGCTTTAAGCCTAATATCTTCTGCCTTTGCCTTGTCATTTTCAAGTTTTGCCTTCTTTTGAGCACTAGCGTCCTGCAGCTCTGGGGCCGGTTGTACGAAGGGTGAATAGCGCTATCCAGCGGATAAATCCTTATCCAGCAGATAAAATCTATACAAAATCTATACAGTGGATACCTCTTATCCAGTGGATAACTTTATCCAACCTTCGTACAACCGGGCCCTGCCTCTGAACTCTCCTCTAGGGCAATGATTTGCTCAAGTAATTCATCAAGCTCGGTGGGTTCATCTGGAGCTATCCCCGATGCCTTCTCTTCAGCTCTGATTTTCTTTTGGTATCTGTTTATAATATTTCCAATGTGGTCATGAACACCTCTTTTATCTACGTTAAACACGGGAAACTTGCAACCATTCAGTATTTTTGCGATCTTTTCCCACATGTCGCTTCTTTGCGTAGTTCCTTTCTTTGTTGTAAATGGATTTATGTTGAGGATTTCTCGGCAGAAAATCACATCGTGGTCAAAAGTCCAAAAGAAAGGAGTACTGCAAGAGAACAAATTTCATTTTGACTAAGATCTATCTTCTCGAGTAATTTTAATCCCAAATATGCAGTTTAAACACATTTTGCTTTTCTCTAATCCATTGAGCAATATGATTTTCAGATGTTTGAGCTTATTTTAGGAAGTTCGTACCTTTGTGCTTTATTCCCACCTTTGTTCGATGAATATGCAGCCATTCTAGCGCTGAAAAAAATACAAAAATTGTTATTTATTGAATCTATTTCACTCTATTATCAGTCCTTAATAAACAAAGTTGTTAGATTTAAATGTTTCGTCAAAGAAAGTATTGAAAATATAACACAAAACAATTCTAAATACTCATGTTGTATACAGAACTCCAAATGCACTTCTCTCACGTCAAGAACGCCACCTCGACGCGGCCAGGGAACGTACTAGTCATGCGCACTTTAAACCGGAAACGAAAATTCACTTCCGTTGACGTCCTGGAGCAACCGCGTCCTAAATCTTAAAGTCCCTAATGTCAACACGAAAGGAGGCGGTGTTGAACTTTTTGCTGCGGGGCGAACCATAGCATGTATCTCTTCGTTTTCGGTGTGTAGTACCTTTACTTCTTTAGTTAACGAGGACACTGAGTCAACAATGGTTCGAAGAAGGTCGGGATGAGTAGCACCAGCAGTAGAAGATGCTGAGAGGACTAACAGGACTAACATCAGTGACTGGTTCAATGGCCTCTGTGTTCTCTGTATCAGTCAGCGGACCAGTACAATCCTTCCCAGGAAGACCAAAATGGTGTTGGGAATGCGGTACCTTACCACCGGAACATTTTTTAGGTCATCCCATGATTGAAAATAATAGATGAAACAAGTGCTACAATTAACGTGTTTATCGGCACTAAAACTAGAACTGAGACTGAAATCCGATCTGACAGCATGTCAGTTGTGCAATTAATCCCTTTGACCTAGCTGGCAAGCCAAAGGGGGGTAAATATTACTTTTGCAAAGTTTGAAACATTGCAGATGTCATTAATGTACATAAGAAAAAATAGTGGTCCTAGAATTGACCCCTGTAAAACTCCACAAGAAATAGGTCTCAAATCCGAAGAGACGTGATCAAATGAAACAAATTGGTGCCTATTAAAAAAGTAGTTTTTTACCCAATTGAATGCTATTCCACGTATGCCATAATGTTCTAATTTTTGGAAAAGAATTTCATGATTCACAGTGTCAAAGGCTGAAGATAAGTCAAGAAATATTCCAATGGCAGTTGCTTTGTTATCAATAGCATTAGAAATATTTTCATATAGGTCAATGATAGCGAAGTTGAATGTCCTTTTCTAAATCCATACTGATGTTGACACACCACTTTGTGACAATGAAAGAACTTTAACAATTGAGTATAAAAAGCTTTTTCAAAGAAGAACTGAGACTGGCTGGTAATTTCCAAAACTGGATTTTTGACCCGATTTGAACAAGGGAACAATGCGAGATATATTCAATTTGTCAGGGAAAGTGCCACAGTTAAAAGACAGATTTATAACAAGTTAGGGGTTTAGCAATGCTGACTGAATTGTGGACATATTATCATAGCCAGATGCTTTCCCAGATTGAAAGCTTTTTTCTTCTGATAGGAATTTGATACTTTTATTTATAGCTTGTGGAGATCCTTGTTCCATGCCAGTGCTCGAGGACGCCATGATGCCTGAAGATTGAACTTTCAATCTAAGATCTTCCAATTCTTTAGTGGTATCTTGAACTTGTTTTTTTTTTTGTTTTTTTGTTTTGTTGTTGTTGTTGTTGTTGTTGTTTTTTTGTTTTACTTGTCGTGTTTTTGTAAATTTGAGGTAGTTTTAACCATAGTTTTAGCATAAAAAGCTGAATTTCTAACTTAGAGGAGCAGAGCTCGACCATCCACATCCATACACCACACATCGCTGCATCGCTAAAAAAGTAGTCAATGGTACTTGTTCACCACTAGTAAATCAGTTTAGTAAATCAGTTTCAAGTGTTATATGCTACCCTTGTTAAAAAAGTACCAGTAGTTGGTATTAGTATTTGTTCACCACTAGTGAATCAGTTACAAGTGTTATGTGCTACCCTTGTTAGAAATGAATTATGTTTATGCTATTTTTTTTTCTTTCTCACTATTAGATGTACATGTTGTGTTACTTACCCTCAAAGCCCTCCTTTGTCAAATACTGGGTCAGCTCAAAGGCCGACCCCACTTGCGCGTTTGCATAGGCTTGTTCTAATGACGTTTTGTCTACAGTGTCTAACTTTTTGTTTCCTTGTCCCTCAACAAACTAGCCAATTCAAAAAAACAAAAACAAAAAACAAAAAAAACTTGAAATTGAACCTGAACATCTTTGGAGGACTCGTAAAGCCTTTGATAGAGTATCTGGTGATTTCAAAAGCTAGGGTATTCTAGGATACTTCTTAGTTGAATTCTTGAACCTTCTCCTCTGAAGGCTGACTAGGTCATTTAGTTTCAATTTTTTTTAGGAATGATGGGCCATTTTGCCATGTCAAATCTTTGGGTAAGTCTTGGGGGAACCAATCCTCTTGTTTTTGTACATACGCAACATTTTCTTTCAAAACTAAAAACATTTACTTTGACTTTGTAGAGGAGATTTCGTATGAGTGTGAAACTGTCCACCGCTGTGCTGTGTCCATGTCAGTGACGTGTTGTCTATAAAAACAATCGAAATTCCTGTGTCGTTTTCACTGTCATAAGAAATCTACTCTATCCATTACTATCCATGCACTTTAGCTCTTATTGGATATCTGACAACCGATGGGCTATGTGGTCTTTGTACTTGCTACTTGGCTGGGTTACCCAGCACAGAACATTGGAAGAAGGTGATGTCTTTATTTGGTAATTTTGAATCTGCTAGATTTTACCAGCTTTGTTCTTGTCATGATGATTCTTTTGTGAGATTGACAATCATCATACTCTGTTCTTAAATAGGATACAGCACATTTTGCTACCTTGCCAATCTCTTGATCTGAATGCTCATGGGATTTCTGTACCCTCCAGTTGCTGGAGTTCTTCTTCCCATTTTAGGCCATTTCTGCAGTAAGGGGTCAGGAACCAGACTATCCCAGTGCAATTTCAGTATGAAGGACTCTTTGTAGGTTGCGTCCACAGATGATAAATGGGCTAAGTTGTTCCAGTAGATCCCATGTTAAAGCTATTCTGATGAGGAATTGACGAGATGTTTATACAGGGTCTTTCTGTGAGAGAGTAATAATGAAGCAATCTTTGTCTGGGTCATATACTGTTCCAACTGAACCATCATTTTTTCGCTCCCCTGACTGCTGTACATCAGTTACAAATACATCACTGAAAACTATTAAATTGTAAAGAGCAAAATTCTAGAACACACCCTTAGTGATAGCGCGCGCCATAGTGTATGTGGATTTCTGTTGTCTTGCTTTTTCCTTTAGCCTTCTCCCTGTCAATTTTTCTGTTTATAAACTTTACTCTGACTTCTAAATTCTTCCTTCGGCTGTTTCCATCTCTACTATAGTTTTATTACTTGTTGGTCTTTTTCTTCCCTTCTCCCCATACCCAAGCCTTACAAAAAGACAAATATCTAAAAAAGTAATTAGGGTTCATTGGTTAATGGCTCATCTCTCTTGTAAATTAATAATTAATTTATCATATGATATTTTATTTGGAAGTTTATTTACTTATCTCTTTGTAATTTGTAATTGTTAAATTTGTTTGTTAATTCGAGTGCAAATAAAGAATTGTTGTTGTGGTTGTTGTTGTTGCTCATTAAATAATGTCCAGAATATCATTCCTCCAAGCAAGATGTAAATTGTGTTGCTATTTCATCTTGTCCGATATATTCATAGCTCCCATATTTCTCTGTTTTGTCAAAAGAATTGTTTCCAAGAACGTTCTTGTTAGCTGTTCTTCTGCTTTTAACAGAACATACACCAACATATTTTCTCGTCATTATAACACACTTGAAACAACCAAACACTTCTTGTCAGATGAAGACCTTCGTCCACAATTTTGGTTGTCAGAGGTGTTTTTTGTGAAGGTCTTCTAGTACTGTGAATTAGAGTGATAAAAAGTGCTTCACATGATACAAATTTCTCACAAAATAAACAGTTAAATTGCTTTTTTTAACAAGGCAAAACACGTTTTGCGAGATTAAACAGCTAAAATTATTCAATACAAAAGAATGACATACCAATGTTCATAGAAAGTATTTTCTCAGCATATACATACTTTTGTAATCTTAAAAAGACCCTAAATTGAAGCTAAGGAATATCTTTTCAAAATGGCGTCCAGCCAAGCATTCCAACAGATAACACTGTCAAGTTTTGTTTGATTTACTCTTCTCTTTCAAAGGAAAAATTGAATAACAAAGAAAAAGCACCATTACGAAATTTTAAGATGAAAATCCGCTGACATGAATTGGCATGATTCTGGACACAGGTAGCCAGGAGTGACAGAACGTTCATGCACTTTATTTTGTAAAGAATCAGAATGGCCTATATTGCATTAAGACACCACTCAACTGTACCCCCAGGGTATGGAGTTTCATGATTTTCCGTCACGTGTTGATATTATTATTAATATAGCAAGCACTATTTGTTACTACTCGTGTCATTTACACAGTCATGATCCAGACGGACCTTGTGATTATAAATGCAGAATACTATTCACTGTTCAAGGGTTCATGCAAAACAAAGAAAGAGAGACCCTTTGAAGAAATGGAAAGAGAACATGAATGAGTTAAAGACCAGATGGCTCAGAAGAAAACAAGAATTGAACATTCAGAAACTGTTTTAAAATTTAAAAATAGTTTGAATAAATTGTAAGCATTTGTCATGTGTTTGTGGTTGCCAGCTTAGTAGCCAGGCAACCACTATACCATCGACCGTGAAAGATAGTCTGTAAATGTCAAATCCAAAGTATTTACAAAGTGAGGACTGAGTGTACGAAATCATTCCGAGATTTAGTTGAACTTTTGTATTCAATTTTCACCTTAAAAGTAGATGTTTGCATTTTACAATAAGTACATAATAAAACTTCATTTAGCATTACTCTTTGACTATGAAGACTACGAAGTTTTATTGATAAATATGGCTGCTACAACGACATGCAAAATAGTTGAGACGCTGTGCCATGAAATTGACGTTATCATATCATATCATACCCACCATGCAGGTCTTAGAACGGCCATATATTCTGAACCAAGCCCCCTCCCCCAACACAATATTGGTTGGGTCAAGTGTTGGACCTAGCAGGAATAAGCCACTTCACGCTTTTGTCTGCCATCATGAATTGGGGCAAATGCGGGAAGTCCTATACAAATCTGGATCACTTTGACTTCTCATATCTCGACATTAATAACTAGTAGATATGCATACCATATGTCAGATTGAAAATAAGGGTCATGTAGGTACTTTAACTACCTTTTACAAGTCAATTATTTTCACGAATGATCTTAATATTTTCGCACCAAATGTTTTGTTTTGAAAATGAAAATTCCTTATTTTTATAGCCTTCCAATATTTCTCATATTAATAAATTAGAAAGACATATCAAAAAATGTAAAGTTTTAAAAATTCATCAATATTAGACCGAGTTATGAGAAGTCAAAGTGATCCAGATTTGTATAGAATTTCCCGCGTTTGCCCCAATTCAAGATGGTCGACGAAAGCATGAAGTGGCTTATCTCCTAGGCCTACTCAACATAGAGAGTGGTAGGGGGGAGGATTAAACAAGGACGGATAATTAAGGTCAAAATTGGGGCAGTGTCTCATGATCAACAGGTTCTCCACACCGTTGTCTGAACTACACATTGGCTTGTGGACATGTAGGTCGTTATATTTAACTATATGATACAAAAGTGGATGCAATATGATATCAAGGAGTGAGACTGTTTCTAAAAAATTCCAAAATAGACATAGAATACCACGTCACAGAACCTTCACACAAGTGCACGCTAATTTGGTGGTTAACGCAGACATGGTTTTTATTGGACAAATAGACGTATGCACAAGAGCCAAAGTACTGTTATTTTATGAAAAATCAAGCAGCAAAGTCCAGAATTATGCCACAAAATTAATGTAAGTCGTGCTAGTGTCTATCGCATTGTAAACAAGAAGTGTAACTCAACATTGTAAGAAAAAAATGAAGGAAGAAAACGCAAAATTAGACGAAAATTGTTTGGACAAAAAAGCGAATGCTGAAGGAAAATAGCAATTTCTCTCGATTTGATATTCAAAAAGAATTAGGAATGGCTACTGAAAGAATATCATCATTGACCTTAAGCAGGGATCGGAAATGCACGAACTGGGCTTTGGGCTGTGTGAGGCAAGGAAAAAAGGTGTTCTAACGATACAAGAGACAAGGGCAAGTTTGAAATGGGTTAAGGTTAGGAGATGCAACAAAAACAGCATGTGGGATTCTGAAGCAAAGATGTTTCGTTTTATCTTAATGGTGTGAGCTTTATATTTAAAACAAATCCCATGGAACAAGCAAGGACACCTAGAGAAAAGATAGGAAGGAGAAAAAAAAGCCTCGTTTTCATGCTGGAGTCAACAAAAGTCAAAGGCCACTGATGTTTTACTGTTAGTCTGAACTATCCTTAAAATACAGTATTTGAAAGGAAAATGCATTTGAGTACTTTTCAAAGCGAATGATATCTCAAGGGCTGATTTTTGCTTGTTGAGGTCACTTGACATGCTGAAAACAAATAATTACCGTTTTGAAAAGTTGTTAAGTACTCTCATATGCCACAGGGGCGGATCTAGCATTTTGACTGAGTAGTTTCCAACTCGACCGAATCTTAAATCCTATGATACCATTTACACTTTGCATATTTTGAGCATTAGCATCTATAATAAACACATTATTACAATTTTCAAAATCATGAGAACTCAAAACACTCAAGCGGGTTTTGCCAAAATAGCTTTCGTCAATATTACTGAAAATCAAGAATACGAATATCTCTATTACCAAAATTATATTTCGCTGATACAGATCGCCCTAGGATTTTAGAGATCTTTATGAGTATTTTTTTGGTTGGTTGTTTGAAGTGGGGGAAGCAAGAAACCAAATTCCAATGGACTGTTTGAAGGTCAGAGTTCGCGTAATTATAAACATTTCAGTAAAACTACTCGTATAAAACATCAGCTATCGATATAAATTATAGCTTACCGAGGAAACTGTTAGCTCAAGCGTAAACTTAGAGCTTAATGTCTGCCCAATTTCCTTGTTTACGTTGAATTTCAATCGCAGCAGTTCCACAATTGAAGACTAAAGTTCGCTCGTGTGTTTAATTTTGTTCGTTGCGAGTTCGAAGCATTCTGATACAACAGAGAACCTCATCAGGGTAGGCTGGCCTTTTATACTTTTGTCAGTAGTTTCTGGACTAGTTTACGCCGATTTCAGCCAATCAGAATCAAGTTGGAATGGTATATTTGTGCTTGGTTTGACTGTGGGTTTCCTGTGTGAACTACTTGTGGGGTGTTTTACTTCCTGTGAATCACTTCGGAAACTACTGGCGGGGTGTTTTATTTCCGGTGCAGTAGTTCACACAGGAAAACCAAACTGTGAACTAACACGTTGCGGTAGCTAGAAATTCCTGTGGGACCCCTCCCTCGCCAAAACTTGAAAAGGATACAAAAATAGCCTGGGAACATGTGGGTTTCCTGTGGAAATAATTCAAAATGGCGTCCAAATAAAGATAAAATACGCTTAAACTTGTTCCATTTGTATTATTTGTTTTTATTATCTCAATAATTCTTTTTTCTGGGAAAAATCTCAGTAGTTTCCGGAATCTAAGTGAACTACTCTAGATCCGCCCCTGTGCCACCATTTTTGAGAGATTTGGATAAGAACAGACTGTTTTACTTGCTTTTAATGTACTCATCTCGCTTTCATGTTGAACATCAAGTTGAGGCAATAAATCCTCTATATCTCAACCTATACCACAAATCAATAGTACAAAGTATCTCATTTTAGAGAGGAGACATTGCTCTATAAGAATCTAGCATCAGACGTTTTCTGTAAGGTGGGTTGTGCATTTCGCCACTTTCTGGGTCTCAGCTCTTAAACTATTATATCATCAAATGTAAATTTAGGCAAGTTTTTTAGCGATCTAGTCCATGTAATTTTTTTTTATGTATAAAATGTTTATTTACAAAATAAAAAGAACGAGCCATGGCTCACTTACAATCAATACTAAAAGAACGAATCTATTACTAACCAACCTCCTCCACTTATTACAAAATTAAAACACTACGGAAACAAATCTATTAACTAAGCCGTCCTCCTCCACATATTACAAAAATCTAAACACACTACAGAAACAAATCTCTTAACTAAGCCGTCCTCCTCCACATATTACAAAATTCTAGAGACACTATGGAAACAGATCTATTAACTAAGCCGTCCTCCTCCACATATTACAAAATTCTAGACACACTATGGAAACAGATCTATTAACTAAGCCGTCCTCCTCCACATTTTACAAAATTCTAAAGACACTATGGAAACAAATCTATTGACTAAGCCGACCTCCTCCACGTATTACAAAATTAAAGCATGCTATGAAAATAAATCTAATTTCTATGCCAACCTCCTCCACATGTTACAAGTAAATTTTAAAGCAAAACAGAAAAAAACTAATTAATTAATTTGAGAGCCAACCTCCACTTATTATAAAGGAATTCAAGGAAAGAAATAAGATAAAGAAACAAAATGGAGAACAAAAACTAATAATGAAGACTAACTAAGGGTCACATAAAATGGCAACTCATGGCTGATCAACACAACACAGCACACCACGTTTCACGGAAACAAACATCAAACATACGAAAACGATCAACGGTAATATGGGTACGAACATCAAAAATACATTTACGAACCAAATCAGCATACGAACCAACACTAAAAAACATCAAAAGTTGCACGATTACGAAAGAACCAGATAACACTTAACATAGTCTCGATCACAAATACCATCACTCTATCCTCTCTTCTCCCCCTATCAAACAAGCACAAGAAAACATTATGACAATCAATGGAAGTCGCGGGGAGCGACTCCACGAAGTACAAACATAACCCAACCCCACACTCTTTTCACTCTACCACACTCCAAAAAACAATGCTCAATAGTCTCCACCCTTCCACACACTGCACATCGGTCACTCGTTACATTACACCCCCACTTCTTCAAGTTCTCTCTAACCTTGGACACCCTGTGAATCACACGCCACCTTACTGACTTCTCCACACGCATCCGAAGACCGCACTCCTTTCCACACTCTGTTCCACAGCACATTACCAACGCAACCATTCCAGAAAATCTCGCATCTCGGCGGTACTAATAAGGGCTGCACTAACAAAGAATACACACTCCTCACCGTACAATCAGACTTAACACTAACAGCATGCAAGGTAGACACTACATTAGAATAATACGAAGGCAAAACATCAGCATTAGGCAAGAGATTAGTATGTAAATGGCTCAAGCCATCCACAAGAAAGCACACCCTGTTACCAACGAAATAACTAGCAAAAGCAGAAGCCTTAAATGAATTGCGACGAAGGAGCGAGACCACATTAGCGACATGCAACGCCTTGAGCTTCACCCCCCAATCCACCATCCCGAACCCCCCCTTGGAAAGTGCTAAAAGACAGGTACCCCTCTTAATAAGCTCAACCTTCCCTCCCCAAAGAAAACCCCATACAACCTTATTGACCTCCCTAATAATATCCCCCGGTGCCTCCAAAATCCTACCAACATACTCGACAAACTTCGACAAGCCCAATGTTTTAACAACCAAAACCTTCCCCTTCATTGACAAACGCCTCCCCTTCCACCTATCCAAAACTTTCTTCAACTTCTCGACCTTTGCCACCCAATTCTCATCCCTCACATCATCCCCAAACCACACACCCAAAACCTTCATCTTCACTACCCACTTCAGTCCCCATGGTTTATCCTTCCTTCCTTTCCAGCTCCCAATCCACATTGCCTCCAACTTGCCCTTGTTCAGCCTCGCCCCTGTACCCCTGCCAAAAAATTCAACACACGTGACATCATCCGCATACTGACAAATCTTCGAATCCCCCCCGTCAGCTCCCGGCACCAAAAAACCATCAATACCCTCTTTACATCTAATGTTACACGCCAAGACCTCCACAAACAGAACATGCATTAAAGGGGACAAAGGACAGCCTTGTCTTATCCCCTTTTCCAGGTTCACCACTCCAGACAAATCATTGTTACACAACACCTTACAACAAGCACCACAATACAACACAGAAATCCACCTACGAAAATTTTCTCCAAACCCCATTCTCTCCAACACCTTTCCCAAAAAGCACCGATCCACCCTATCAAACGCCTTCTCCTGATCCAACGACACCATAACTCCCCCACAATCCAACCTTTCTACCTCTCCCAGAACATCCCTCACCAAACATAAATTGTCCGCAACCGCACACGTCTGATCCTCCTCAACTACCAACCCCATGACCCCTCTCAATCGTACGCTCAAGGCCTTCGCCACAATTTCATAGTCAACATTAAGAAGAGAGATAGATATCCCCCTTCTTAAACAACAACCTGACAATACCCCACACCATCCCATCCGGCAAGCTACCCCTGCCCAAACCAACATTGACAACACTACACAACAACGGCACCAACTCATCTTTGAAACACCTAAAAAATTCCACAATCAGACCATCCTCCCCCGGCGATTTCCCCAACGACATGCTCTCCAAAGCCCCAACCAACTCACTTTCCATTAAGATCCCTTCGCATCTTCCCCTCGCTTCCTCATCCAAAACCTTCTCAACCGCCTGCAACAATTCCCCCGGTATCTCCACATCCACCTCCTCCTGCTTGAATAATTTCCTATAAAAATCCTCCACAACCTTCAACATCTCCCCCTGATCAGACCTTTCCACTCCCTGGGCATCTTTCAAGCCTTCCATTCTATTGTTTTTTTCTCTCTCTCACATGAGGCTAAAGAAAAACCTCGAAGGTTTCTCTCCATCCTCAATCCACCCTGCTCTACTCCCAACCTTCACCCCTTCAAATTCTTCCAAAACCAAAGCTTTCAAATCCCCCTCCATCTTCAAGAGTTCCTCCCCCACTACTTCCCCCCTTGCCAACCTCTTTAAATCAATTATCCCCCTCGTCAGCCCCCTCCTTCTAATCCTCTTCCACCTCGCCCTTTCCTTCCCATACTCAACACAAAATTTCTTAATTTCCTCCTTCAACCCCGGCCACACACTCCACAAATCCTCATCATCCCCCAAAGCCTCAATTCTGTCCACCAACCACGCCCTAAACCCATCAACAAACCTCACCTCCTTCAAAAACAAATTATTAAACTTCCACCTCCCCTTGACAACTCCCTTTCCCAGACCCAAAAAGGAACACAGCACACCATCATGATCTGACAAACCCAACGGTTCCACAAACACAGACAAACAAGCAGGCATATTATATGAAATAGCATATACATACACGCTGGGCATAAATGACCCCGAAATCGCTCATCAAAATGTCATCGTTTTACTCAAACCTTCATATCTTCAAGAGTCTTCCATCGATTGGGACAAAATTTTCGGAGGTGGCCTATTACATTTGGCGCTTTATTTTTGTTATGCAGAAAGTTACCATTTACATCATTTTGACGTCATAGTGAATTGTTACAATTCTCGAGAGAATCCAGATCATCTCCAGAGTTTCTCAAAGATACATATGTTGATAGCAAATAACATTCTCTAACATTTGGTGTAATTTTTATTTCGATGCGACAACTCGTTGCTGAGTTATAAAGGATATTTAATTTACGATGACGTCATAAAAATGACGTCACTGGGGCTTAATTAATGGCTATTAGAAGCTATTGAAAATAGGAATTCACATTTGAACGATCATTTAAGACTACAATAACATGTTTGCACATTAAAAAGCTACAATTTTCGGTCTTTGAGCTTTATTAGAGATATATTAGATTATTGGTGACGTCATTATGACGTTGAATGCTGTTACTAGAAATTTGTCATTAGTATTTCTAGTACTTATCTTCAAAAATTCAAGAATCAAAAATCATACGATTGGAAGGACTTAGGAGCTTTTTCGATATGCAAAATATAGAGGTAAATGATTTGCTAACAAAAAAGTTATACCAAGACGTTATTTTATTACATATATCTCATTGTTTACCATACAGTTATAACTATACTGAATAACGTCTTGGTATAACGTTTTTGTTAGCAAATCGTTAACTTTTATATTATGCATATGGATAGAACTCCTAAGTCCTTCCAATCGTATGATTTTTGATTTTTGAATTTTTGAAGATAAGTATTAGAAATATTAATGACAAATTTATAGTAACAGCAATGAACGTCATAATGACGTCACCAATAATCTAATATATCTCTAATAAAGCTCAAAGACCGAAAATTGTAGCTTTTTAATGTGCAAACATGTTATTGTAGTCTTAAATGATCGTTCAAATGTGAATTCCTATTTTCAATAGCTTCTAATAGCCATTAATTAAGCCCCAGTGACGTCATTTTTATGACGTCATCGTAAATTAAATATCCTTTATAACTCAGCAACGAGTTGTTGCATCGAAATAAAAATTACACCAAATGTTAGAGAATGTTATTTGCTATCAACATATGTATCTTTGAGAAACTCTGGAGATGATCTGGATTCTCTCGAGAATTGTAACAATTCACTATGACGTCAAAATGACGTAAATGGTAACTTTCTGTATAAGAAAAATCAAGCGCCAAATGTAATAGGCCACCTCCGAAAACTTCGTCCCAATCGATGGAAGACTCTTGAAGATATGAAGGTTTGAGTAAAACGATGACGTTTTGATGAGCGATTTCGGGGTCATTTATGCCCAGCGTGATAGAAATAGCATATTATATGAATAGCATATACATAGAAATAGCATATTATATGAATAGCATATACATAGAAATAGCATATAATATGAATAGCATATACATAGAAACAGCATATTATATGAATAGCATATACATAGAAATAGCATATTATATAATTTTCACTCCAACGAATTGCATGGAATATATTCTATAATAGTTCTAAATTAAATACTAAAATTATGAAATACTATAAAGACATGATTACTACATTGATACTTTAATATGAGTAAAGATTATGTTTTGGTAGACTATGAAATAAAACTAGTCTTAAGCAATGCTTATGTGAGTGCTGCCAAAAGGATTTTAAAGGGAGGCAGTGCTCTTTGTGTGATGCTTAGCATTTCAGCTAAAATTGTGAAAAAAATCCCAGTTAGACAACAAATGATGAAGTAAAAACAATATGCCACCAACTGAGGTGCTCTGGGTATGAGGATTTTCTTTTGTAAAATTAATTAGCATTTGATATTGATCAGTTTCAGATTGTTAGGAATAGTACTCCATGAACTGTTTGAGTAATATTGTTCTAGTTGTATCCTATAGTTAATATTGCTTTATGTTCTCTATGAAAGTGGAATCCCTTTGTGTTTTATAATTAGAAATAGAAAATAGAAATTTCAATAATATAAAACATGAACTTTTATTGACAACTCTTTTAACTTATTGTAACAAATATTGCAACGGTAAAAAATGGTAATAGCTCCACATAGAGCAGGCCATATTTGGCTGAGTTCGTAAGTTTGGAAAGTACTGATAAAACAGAAGTTCGTACAGCCAACACTCACGTTGCTCGTGACTACTGACTCTTAATTACTCGTGCCCAGGCCGCAGGCCGGGAACGAGTTATAAACTGCAGATGTTTATTTATTTTTTCCTATGTTCGTCCTCAGCTACTTCTGATTGGTTAAGAACGTAAAAACAATGCCCTTCATTCATCACCTCTGAGTGATTGCGAACACAATCCAGGAACTTTAGGAATGCAAGATGGCCGACTACAAGAAAATAGCTTTCAGAGACAGGCTTTTTCTGCAGTAGAACAATGTAATTTGGAGCTTTTAACTCGAGATATACCTATATACTTATAAGAGCTTCAGAATGGGCTGTTATTGTGAGCTTCATCTCCAATACTTTGACCAAATATCGAACTTTAAATGGAGTACTTGAAAGCCGAGGCCCTCGTGATAACGACTATTTCCTATGAGCTGGAAAACTACGAATTTCTCATCCTACATGTTGCTAAACGAACATACATAGAAGCAAGTCAATTATATTCCTCATTCAAGCATTCAAGAGATCTTGAGAGGTTTTTGTAGTGAATTTTAATTTAATATCGGAATGGCATGAAACTAGATTCCATTGACCTTGTATTTCGCGTTTGGTCACGTAACGTCTTTTATTCATATATATAACATCCGAAACATGGACGAAAAAATACACGATTTGTTATTGTGTCAAATATGCCGTTGTAGAAGTCTTAACAGCAAACAATTGAGATATATAGTGAAATAAGAAGTTGAATATAAAACTGGTATATTTTTGCATGTTGGAGATATCTAATACCTATGCATGATAATAGAAAGACAAAGGCACTAATAGCTGTTGACAGACAAACTGACTAATCAAGATATTTTTTAGTTTAAGTTAGCCGATTCAAAAAGGGTCATTTGTTACGGTTAGCTATTTCCCGGAATGGTGAAGAATGCGTGAAACGGCTAGGGGAAGAGTACGAACGGAGCCGGTCATTGGAGCCTCTCTTAAAAAGGGCTCCAGGGGCACGAGTGAACGCACGTGTGCGTCTAGTTACAATTTAGAAAGTAGATATGTCTTTAAATGGTAATACCAAAGATAAACGAGATAAACAGCCTTTTTAGCTACAGAGAAACCTGAAACCTGAAACCTGAAACTTCAGATGTCAAAACACCAAAAAGCACGTGAGTGCGTAGAACCGGTTTCCAAACCGGTTTCATAGTACTGTTTTTACTGTTGAACTGCTATCGAACTTAAAACTGGTTTTAACCGGTTTGTTGAATCCACAGGGTAACCACATTCTCAAATTGGACGTATTGACAAAATTAGGACTGCTGCCGGTGTTCGCTCACTGAGGCTCGCTTGCTTGGCAGCAATTATAAAACATGATACACACTTTTTAAGTCAAAACAATAAAATGTCTTTGTATACTATCATATGATCCTTTGAACTGCATTTACAGTCATCTGAATGTTGATCAAAACTTAGAAATCCATAATTTGAAGTGTCACATATCTCTAACAAATCAATTACTGCTTGAAACCACTGCTTGATGTGGTGCTTGATGTTACAAATTCCATTCATTGCAACAGTTCAGTTCTCCATATATTAGGTCTACTGCTTTAATCACTTGGCTTGTTGCAAACTAAGCACAGTACAATGTACCTGAAAATCATAAAACAATCAGGTTCTTAATAATATATTATTGCAGTTAAAAACCAATTCAAGGACTACAGAATACCAACTGTGGAAACCAATTTGGCAAAAATTCTTAATGAATTGTGGCATCTGACAAAAATGTCTACTCTAAACATCTGAATAGATTGACTCAATTGACTAGATAGATTGACTCAGTGCAGTCAAAGTTGAGCTGAATTGCTAAGCATTAATTTATAAGTTTGTTTGAATCAAAGTTTTTAATTTAAGCATGATGACCACATGTATGTACCAGGTAATTGTCTTTAGATGGAAAGTCTTAATCATGTATAAAGGCTTACCGGTTTCAGCATTGAGTTCTCTACGGTTTTCAAGCAG
>JALIZF010000937.1:0-98918 GCA_029948255.1 Telmatactis stephensoni
CATCTTGGAGTGTTTGGATATTGGTTTGTTCTTCAAAACACAAATCTCAACAATAGAAATGAATCCAAATTTTCAGGAAATAGGAAACAGTTTTTGTAAATTATACTACAGTACATTTGATTGCAATCGTGAAGCTCTGAGGCCGTTGTATGTAAGTATGTACTTGTAAGGTAATAATGATTTGACATTTTGTGTGCCTGTCATTAACTTTAGTATGTTATAACTGAATAGCGAAACGATTCCATGCTGACATTTGAAGGTGCACAGTTCCAAGGACCAGATGCGATTTGTCAAAAGTTAGTGGTAAGTTTTTCGTTGTCAATATTAACACTTGGTCGCAACTGCAGCTTCATTCTCAGTGAAAGCAGGGATTGCATAAATTATAATTACTTGTCTGAGTTATATCCTTCAAGCATCACGTTAACATATACAATAATGTTAACCCCAAGAATTGCACAATTCACTATATTAAAGTATATTGTGATCATGGAAAGATAACACATTGCAATTCAATTAAAAAAGACATTTATACATGTATACATGTAATCTCAGATGAATGGTTTGCATAACGTAAATACGTTACTATAACTGTGCTATACAAAATTATAATAATAATATAATAACGTATACATGTAATAACTAGACTTAATTGATTGCCACTTGCTTGATACTTACAGATTGATATTTCCGTCCAATTGAGGAGCTACAATCTGCACCAATTTCAATTAAATGAGACTTCAGGGTGGGAGACTTTTCTCACCTCAACATTGAATAGGGGGAGGGGGTAATGACTGAATTAAACAAACTTAGTTGCCAGTGAGGACAAATTTAGCAAGATAGGTCATTTTCTTCCACAAATGTGTCATTCCAAATGGCGCCAATTGTAGCTTCCCTGCAGTGCACTGAAAAATGTTTGCTTGTGCAAATTTAAAGTTAGCATAATAATAAGTCACAATCCTGGCTTTTGATCTTATAAATGACTCCTGTGGCAGATGTCAAATTTTATTATGGACAGACCAAGATGTCACTAGAAACAAGAGTTTCAGAGCACCATCTTGAAAGGTAGCCATGCCTTTGCATCGAAGCGAGATGAACAGTGAGCTTGCAATGATAGAGACCTGTGAATAATTGTCCTAGGTGTTAAAAAAAGTATCTATTATTGCACGCTCACCGTTCGTCTCGCTTTGATGCAAAGGCATGGCTATCTTTCAAGATGGCACAGGGAACTGTGAAGGGGACTATTAAGTGCAAACTGTAATATCAAAGTCTAGGTGGTTACAATTCATCAGAATCTGCAGTCAAACACTTTTCTGTCCAACTTGTGTTGTTATGTTTGTAATTGCAGTCAATGCCAGTCCGAAAAGTTCAACATATAGTTTCAACTATAGACTGTCAACCAACACCCAATAATGGTGTGCTGATTTTTATCGTTGGACAGCTCAAGGTTTGTGATAGTCTTTTGTGGTTGTACAAAATCAAGATGCTAGAGCCTCCACAGACATAAGGAAATAGTTGTCAATACTATTTGTGATCGATAATCAAAAATTATATAATAATTGGCATATTACGCGTGCTCTGATTGGTCGAGCAACCATGTGTGATTAGAGTACACACACATAGATGGCATCATCGAATCTTACGCGCGCTCTGATTGGTTGGAATGTTTAGATAAATATTATATAAAACAGATAGATTCCATTTTTCCGTCTGTCTGTACTCTAATCGATGCACAGAAGACGTCAAAATGTGGTGAGAACAACAGTCACGCCACTCGACTTTGTCTCGTGGCGTACTTTTTTGTTCTCACCACATTTTGACGTCATCTGTGCATCGATTAGAGTACAGACGCACGGAAAAATGGAATCTATTTGTTAAATATCGATAACTAAAATATTATTGCTTTGTTCTCAGATTCAAATGAGTCTAGTTTGTTATCAACAGCTACTTTTTTCCAGTGTGTGGACTAGTCATCAACAACTAATACATTCAAAATTTCTTTGTATGCAGGCATATGTTAAAAAAAGAAGATAATTGTATTATCTGCTTTAAATTTTTGATATTTTAATTTACCAAGCTTTCGGCCATGTTGGGCATCATCAGGATTTTGAGTGTATGTTACATACGTAATAACAAAAAATTGTTGCTATGGTGTTATGAACAGCGCGCGCAAATCAAATTTTCAAATCAAATATTTTGTTAATTACATATGTAACGTATGCTCAAAACCCTGATGATGCCCAACATGGCTGAAATTAAGCTTGGTGAATTAAAAGATCAAAAATTTAATGCAAATGATACAATTATCTTCCTTTTCAACATATATATACATTATTGATAGCTATGCTCTAGTCTGATGAGGCCTTTATAACAGATTTTGTATGACTATGAAAATTAGGTCATAATATGGCATGATTGTGGCAGGAATTTAGAATGTTTTTAGATCATAGCACTGATAAGGTCACAGCAAGGCATGGTCACACTCATAACAAATCTAATCGACTACATCTGTAATTTGATCAACATACTTCAAAACTGCTGTTTTTAATAGAGTTTGGTTAAACTTGAATGGAGCCAGCAAAAGTTGTAATTCAAGGAATTACTGCCAGTACAAAGTTAATAATAAGCAATAGAAAAGTGTGAAATATGGGAGGATAATAGAAGAATTGGTTATAACTAAATGGTCATTGTTAGTGTGGGTGATGGAATAACAGTGTTTACTGATTTCCATTTCTTTCTTATTAGAGTTTACCAAAGTTCTTAGCATCCTTTCCAAAGTTATTGCCAGAGACTTTAAATTCTAACTGAACTAGCTATATTTCATTGGTTTGGGTTGGAAAAAGAAAACAAAAGAATACGGTTAATATGATGATTTTTAATGCGTAAAATTGTAATCCTGGCAGAAGAAAGAAATTTACAGTACATTTTGGTCACACACATAAATCTCCCAGGATTGATGTAACTGAGTTTGAATAAAGCTGGCATTCTGTATTTCCAAATGATATACTGCTCTAAGCATAGTTAGGTAGCCTGAACTGTGCTACATGTAATATTCCATCCTTAAAACTGCTAAGATCTCTTTCATCTTAGCAAATGAATGAATGAATGGATGGATGGATGGATGGATGGATGAATGAATGGATGAATGAATGAATGAATGAATGAATGAATGAATGAATGAATGAATGAATAAATAAATAGAATAAATGAATGAATGAACTCGTAAGTAAGTAAGTAAGTAAGTCAGTCACTCAATAAATAAATGAATAAATAAATAAAATTAACAATCTTTTCACAGCAGCAAAGCTGTGCTTAGGTATAAGAAAGCAAGTTAGTGGTTCAGTTGCTAATTATCCTCCTTTAACCTGGTTGTCACTTCTATTCTCAGGCAGTCTTCATGAGCCCTAGAAGACATGAAACTTGTGTTTGAGATTAGTTTTTCTTATCTCAGTATTGACATCAAATAAATCATAAATCATCAGCAGAATCACAGAATCAAATTTCCTACATTGTGTGTTTTCAATCAACAAAATGTTCAGGTCATTTATAATTTCATTAGCGAACAAAGAGCCTATGAAAGATAATTTGCACATTCAAATGTTTACACTATGTTTTACTGGAACATGTATCACTATGACATTTTCATTTTGGAACCTTCAAATTGCAAAAAATGTGCAGAACAATGATACCTACTAACAGTACTAACCCATGAGTCACCTACTTAATTTAATACAATTATTGTGTTTATTTGATTTTAGACTGACGATGATCCTGCACACAGCTTCAGCCAGACATTCTTATTGATGCCAGAAGGAACAAATTATTTTGTTTTGAATGATATGTTTCGGTTGTCACTTCATCATCAGGCCTAGAGAGAAGTAACGAGGCAGTGCTGTTGTAATATATGTCTTGCATTTCTCTCAAGGTTTAGGACAGTTTTCATAATTTTGACTATATCTCCATCAGAGTCAAATCTAGAATTTTGATTCATGATAAAATTCATGTAAGCCATATTCTGTTCATGATAAAGCTTGATGAATAGCAAATAAATATTTTGATACTTAGCTTTCAGAGTAGTATATAAGTTGGCCCTTAAGCCTGGTTTGCACTATAGATCAAGACTGGAGCAGAAGTGGAAGCAACATATGCAAACTCAGTAATGCAGTGCCCATTGTATTCTGTAGAGCTCACATCTAGATGAGACTGAATCTGTGTATGTTGGCTTCTACTTCGGTCTGAATCATGTCAGGCCTTAACTTATTGGTTTTAATTCTGCATTCAAAATATGGATGTAAAATGCTGATTGGCTGCAGAGCACAGCAATAAATATTCTACAGTCATTCAAATAATTGATATGAAAATCAACTGATTTGGTCACTGGCTGTGGCAGAAACCACCACAGGAAGTTCATATCAGTCTCATATTTTGTTGACCTTTAGCAATGTGCAAAAGGCAACTTGAAGAATTTGTATTCTGGGAGACTGTGAGGGAGTTTTAGTGCTATTTTTATTTATTTCGTGCTGAGTATAGCCGGAGTATCAGGGACTGTGGAGCACCTTCAAAACTGGGGGTCTGCAGTGGCAGATCTAGAAAAAAAAAGTAATATTTTCTCCGCCGCTCCGCCGTCCCTGGTACAACCTTTCTTTGGTTGACTGACTTGAGAAGGACAAAGTTCATTTCAATTTCCTCGTGGTGTCCTTAACACGATTTGTTCCGCAGTTTCTGCATCCTCGGGGACCCAGGGCGAAGGGGGAGGGGGAGGACCGGAGGGGGAGGGAGAGGGGGAAGGAAAGGAGAAGGAGAAAAGGACGCCCTGGGCGTTTGACTACCCCAAACCATTTCCAACGGCAAAACTTAATCCTCTCTCTGATTGGCCTCATTATAATTTAATTATAATGAGGCCAATCAGAAGCATTTGTGCGGTTGAGCTCGATTCGTCTAAAATTACAAGTAAACAAGTTGACCCCACGCATTGCAACACCTCTTAAAACAAAGCGAGTGGACACGTGAAAACCTTAAACAGAAACAGAAGCTGGTTGTATCGAAAATTATTCAGAAACAAGATGTGTTTGCAAAGCTTCCCACAGGATTTGGGAAAAGTTTGACTTTTTAAATTTTGCCTGATCTCGGTGTGCAGAACTTGACACACAAACATGTTAAACTGTCATAGCATCCAAGCGTTAATTGAGATGTGCCAGATATTTTTGTTATATGACCTTGTTTACGTGGGATATCCCTAATAGGATTAAGTTTTGCCGTTGGAAATGGTTTGGGGTAGTCAAACGCCCAGGGCGTCCTTTTCCCCTTTTCCTTTCCTTCCCCCTCCCCCTCCCCCTTCGCCCTGGGTCCCCGAGGATGCAGTTTCTGATGTGCAGAAGGGCATTACCCAGCTTTTCCTAAAAAATATAATGGTCCATTGACTAAGTAGACTACCCTTTTGAAAATACTTATGACACACAGTATTGCAAGAGCTTTAAAAGTGGTGTAACTATGACATGAATATCGACATCATTCAGTGATATTGCAGGTGCGCCTTTTACAGCCGAAATCATTGCATCGCGACCACAGGTAGCCCAAGCTTATATAATTTATAAGAGAATGTATGGAGAAAATGAATTTTTACTAAATAAAAATATCAAAAATGACAAATCAGTCATGAATCTTGGTCTGAATGTTTAAATAAACTTCCTCTTTCACCCTATGCTATTGGTTTTTAACTCGTGGATTACAAATTCACGAGTTATAGTGAGGGGGCAGAATATGCAAATGAGTCACTCACTCACTCGCAAATGTGTAAACATACGGGACCTTACAATAATACCTTATATGGTTGAGAGTTTAAAACTGTCTGTCCGTCCGAGGATATCGCATAAATAGTATAAACAAACATGCGGGAGTGGAAGGGAGGGGAGGAGTGGGAAGGAGGGTGAGGAAGGGAGGGGAGGGGAGGCGGGCGGTTAAAGGAGGGGAGGGTGGGGGTGGAGAAGAAGGAGAGGAATCAAGCGACATGGAGCGACTCGCGGTCAGCGCTATTTCAGAGCTGGACATCAGTTCGAATTCTACCAGAAACTGCCCCGGGGAAACTGCCCTCGGATGACTTCAGATTTCTAAAAGTCAAGACTATTTTGAGGTAGAAATTCTAGTTGTACCTGTAGACAAGAGATTCGCGTCACCGAAATTTTAAAATTCATGTCGCCTCAGCTATGATTCTTTAATTTATAACTCGGCAAGAAATCTGTGCGTCTACGGCTTGGCTTTTTATTAAGTTTCAAATCTTGTAATCGACTGACTGTATAGTTTTAGACGTATATTGAGGCAGTAACTAATACTTCAGATAGAATATAATGAGAGATTTAAAGTTAGAATTTTATTTATCGTTTTGATCTGAAGCAGTAGACAGTCAGGAGCCAGTCCGAGCATGGCTGTGACAAGTCTGACCCGCTAGTTATGTCTATGACAAGTGACCGTCAATTGCGTTACACTACATAAATTGTCTAGTACGTGAGATTTCATATTTATAGCGATATTTTGCTGCACACACAGAGAGAAACTTCCTTATGTTTGTTCGGATAGATTCTCCTTGCTGTTTGTAGAGCTCCAACCATAAAAACAAATACCCTGAAAACGTAGCTTATTTATGTAAATTCGAGCTAAAGTGATCGTTATCATTCGTGAGTGGGTATCCTGTGTTTCACCGGCAAGTTGCAATGCACACTGGGATGGCCTAGAAGCACGTGATCAACCGACAAGGCACCGTGAAAGGCAGGTCACTTCTACTCTTTGAAGCTGAGTTTTTTGTGCGGTTTTGGGAGTTTGCTACTTGTTTGTGGGAAATATATAATGGTAAGTGTTTATTAATTGTATAAGTAATGTTTAGCGTTCGGCAGTTATGTGTTTTTATGCCGATACTCGAAAGAGTCTCGAAATGCCGATACTCGAGATGGCGCCAAAGTCATGTACTTTAATCAACAGTGTAGTTCTTTGCTTTACTAGAAAGGTTTTCTTTTTTTCTCGGAATTAAAAAGTCGTATAGTGTATAGTATAGTGTTTGGTGAAGTATTTGTTCGCTGCTGATAACTGCACAGTACTGTCGCCAAATCAGGGTCATTGCTCCGGCCGGAGCGTGCATAAGTTGACTTTTTGCCTAGATTGCAAAACTGAAACTGACTCATGTCAAGCCAAGAATAATTTATTCTACTCGTTTCAGCTTAATTGTAAACAGAGAGAACTTAGGCATAAAGGCGAAACGAGCTCACTTTAAAGAAGCAAGTTTCTCGTGTATGTGATTTTACTGGGGTGTCTCGGAAACTCAGACCCTCGAAAACTTAGACCCTCGAAACCTCAGACCTCGAAAACTCAGACCCAAATTTAATTTGTTTTTGCGTGTTTACTCTTTGATAAAGTTCGAGAAATCGATCAAGATTTTGATCCGTGAACCTCAACAAAAATGCAAGCGTTCGTAAAACTCTTATTGAAGTCTCTACTGGAAATGGACTAATTTTTGAAAATAACACAAGAGTTAGTGACCAGAGCAGATAGAAATGCAAGAGAAATAATTACTGGGCTACCTGTGGTCGCCCAGTCTTAAATTACCTTTGTTTTTTTTTCTGATTCGCGTCCAGACAAAATGCCAAAATTGCGCAATACATCTCCCCGTGTAGAAATGCTTTGCGCGCACGAGGTTCAAGGAGTGACTAGATACAAAATGGCCGCCATTTACAGATCACAGCATGAAATTGATTCTTTATGTACATTTATTGAATGCGTAAATATTCGTAAATATCTATTCAATGTTTACGCATGTTTTACGGAATTCATAAAGGTTTTGTTGTGCGTAAAGATGCTTAAAGACCCGTAAACCCACGTAAATATGATCGACATTTACGGCGCAAATCGGATATGCTTAAATATACGTAAATATAAGATTTTTACGGTGCTTTACGTACCAAAACGCGCATTTTTAAATCCACGAGTTATTGTGAGGGGTCGAATATGCAAATGAGTCAGCTTAGTACTTCGTGTATGACAACATGAAATGGCACTATTCAATCTATCTATTGTCTAACTAGAATGTTGCATACATAAGGTAGTAACCTATTGTGTCACTCACTCACTCACTCACTTTCCTGTAAACTTCCGGTCTGTGAAACTTTACTTCCGGCCTATTCCCGATAATAGGATACGGTGATAACTTCTGTTATAATATAATAATATTGCAGGCTCGTAACATGATATATGGGATCAAGCTCCAAATTATGGCCAGGATCAGGGATCAGAGGCTAGGGCTCAGGGATCAAATGGGTGGGATCAAGGATCAGGGACATTGGATCAGGATCAGGGATCAGCTCAGTTTTTTGCACCAAGGATCAGGGATCACAAATTTCTAAAAATATGAGCTCAGGAATCAAAATTTTCGTAAAAACCCAGGATCATTCAAGACAAAAATATACCATGTTTAATACGAGCCTGGTATAGCAGCCTCGAGAAGCTTTGAACGTAATGTAACTGTTTTAGATTTGTGTACAAAGCAACAATTTTTAGGAACACAATCTAAACTCGGTAAAAACTGCTTGGTAATACAAGCCAATTTAACATGTCGACCCTCAACATTATACCTCGTGGTCTACATGTTATGTACATGGGTCTACACTCCGCAAAGATAGGCAAAAATGCCTATAAATCTGAGTAGATAATTTCTTATTCCTTGTCACATTTTGTACTGAACTACTCTCAGCTCCCTCTGCAGCTTGGAATTCATCACATCTCCAAGTTGAGCTGTTCGATTCTCGGATGTGAAAACAATCTAGACTTTGTAGTCGCTGTCTTCAAACAACAAACATCGTCGCAAGTCCAAAATCAAAAATCGTCACCAGTCCAATATCAACGAGCCATCCAAGCATTTAGTGTTTGTACTCTATCAGCTCGAGAGTAAATGTTGAAATAAAAAGCGAACAAAATCATATTTGAGTATGAACTGCCGCCTGCCGAAAAAGTAAACTGGCCGTGCCGAACCGCTACAGCCCCGCTGGCCGAAACGGCATCAAAAAAGCATATTAAGTTTAAGTTTGGTGGCTATCATGAGTACTTTTATGGAGTAATTTATTTTATTCATAGCGATATTTGGTTCATAGAGAAACTTCTTTCATAATTTGTACATATTTAACAGATGTAAGGAGGTTACAAACGTAAATTAGCAATATATATAAAAAATATCACCTTGAGAACAGTAAATTGCTCATTAGCTCAAGCGGTTTGTTGCTGGCTCGAGTTCTAAAGGTCGTGGGTTTGAATCCCGGGTGGTACATACAATTTTTTTTCTTTTTTATCTTTTTTCTTTGCTTCATTATCTTTCTCTATTGTTCTTTCATACTCAAGTCTATTATTTTTTGCTAAAAAATTACAGTAGCTCATATTATTAATGATTATCCAACTGACTCCCTAAAAATTCCTTTAAATGCTTTACAGGTGGGCCCAAACTTAATGTTTAAGAAAGAAGGTCTGCTATCATGAAACAAAATGATAAAATTCTGGCCACAGTTGAATCTACGAATCTCTGTGATTTCATGTCTCAAGAAAGATATTACTAAGTAAAGAAACGTGATGTGGTTTGTTTTTGAAAAGATTGTTTAAATCTCTAGAAATTTGAGAAAATTGATTTTGTCCATTTTTGGCACGAGTTTCACCTAAATGGCACGTGAAAATGTTAGGTCCCTAAACGTCTCTCGTGTTTATATTTCAAAGTTTCTTTTGAAAATCTGTTTTCAGTTATAGGATAGCTGGGGTGTTGAGAATACGAGCAGCCAAAAATATCGATCTAGTTGATCGCTATAACGGCAGGGAGCCACGATAAATCGACCAAAATTTTCGAACTTACGCAGTTGTCGATTTCACCGCCATGAGAAATTTGACATTTTCGCCAATGCCACTTCTCTCAATTCTCACGATCTCCCTTGTACATGTTGTTTGAATGTTGCTCTACTATATATATCAGAACTGGATTGGGGTAGTTCGTAACAAGGAAATAAGAGGCTATCGAAAGGTCACCATGTTTGACCGAAATCTGAGAAATGTAAACAATCGCTGTGGAATTACTGCAAGCCTTGTGCCGTCTAACGACGACAAAATAAGAATTAAACTACCCGTTCAAAAGGGGTTATGCTGGTGATGAGTTTCAAATTGCTTGGTCATTGCTCTGCTTTCTTGTTTTGTGCAAGATTCTACGGTGAAGAGCTCGTATCAACTCGTGACCGTGTTGTGTGACAATGAGTAACGCTTCGCACTGGGCGGGGGTAGGGGTTAACAATGTAAATTTGAATATTGTGAGCACTGATTGACGTAACTTTGTTATTTCAATAAAACTGAGTTCGCATTATTTTACAGATAAATAAAAATTATAGTAAAAGGCCTTTATTCCACCCGGTATTTGTTTAGATATACGTACAATCCTCTTGTTGTTTATCGTATATAGCTAATTCAATTTACGTTGTTGCTGAAATATAGCCTAAAGCTTTGAGAGCGGAATCATGAAATTTTTTTAACCGTGACATTATTACAATAAGAAACTCACTGTATGCTTGGCAAATTCTACAAACTTGGACACTAGTTCCTTAATTTCTTAGATAGCCCTAATACAGCGAAGCTTTGTTCAGGCAACAAAAGATAGTTGAAATGCCATTAGCCTTTAGGCTTTTATCAGCGACAACGTAAATTGAAATAGCTATATTCAGTAATTGGCAATGAATGAAATGACCATAATCAGATCTGATTAAATGACTTGAAAAAATCGCGTACAGTAGTAACTGTAGTATTTGATACCGGTGCGCAATTATGCGCAGCGCATTTATAGAACAAAACATAACTAGTGTACCCAGTACCAAATTTCGGTCTTAGCTTCTATTTCCGTTCCATATGCATAAAGGCACAAATCAAGCTTAACAGGGGTATATAGAGAGAGGAACCTAACAAAGTTAACCGACAAAAATTTCTGACCCTTTCGAAGCCGTGCCGAACAAACAAACGATAAGTGATTAAAGAATGCACAAAAATTCTTCGCAGAAACTAAAACATATTGTTTGCTTGTAGGGTGCGTCAAGCTGACCTGGGTCCATTTTTAAATGATAATACACATTTCAAAAATACACCATCCTATACCCTATATCAGCGTACTTCCATTTTAAAATCGATTGCTAAGCTAAGGCACCTACATGTATGTATAGACCAACGTTAACAGTCACTTTTCAATGCAAATTTAAGGATGACACTGGAAGTATGAAATAGCTGCACACTAGATATACAGTCATGACTGGCAGGTACATGCCTTGCAAAGGTTGACTAGTTTTTCAATGTATGGTGCTTTTCTCTTAATTTTAACGTCAGCTGTTGAAATATCGAAGAAATCACAGATGTTTTGAAGCATTGGGATAGAAAACTTTGTTAATTTCGAGTTGGCAACGAGTTCACAAAGGTTATAGCTATCGTAACAGATAGGGTGTGTAAGGGCCATGTCTTGCAGAATGTCATTCCTTATGTTGTTCAAAGGTATGTCTGTGTTGACGTCTTCTTTGGTGTCACTTTCTGTTTCTGTTTCGGTATTGAGAGTGCGCTTGGAAGATAAGCGGGAAAAGAAACTTGAGATTTGCTGACTTGTCAAATACTCGGAGTTGTTGAACAAACGTTTGCCATTGACATCCATGGCACATATCATTGCCTTGGCTACTGATGTAGCATCAAGTTTTTGTTTTGTCATTTCGCCGATCTTGAATTTATCGATTAAATAGTTCTTTTGCTTCTCCGTAAATCATTTTCTCTTAACTTGACTTGACTTGAGAGCCCATCCCATTTCTAAAGCAGGGTGCTGTACAGGTTGTCCACTCTCTGACCGTGTGAACAGCTGCATCTGAGGTACTCCAACATGCTGTTTTTCGAGCCTACTTGCATAGCCTAGTGCTGCTTTGTCAAGCAGAGTCTCGTGTTCTAGAGAACGTTGGTGTGTTCCACAATCAAGATGATGCTGTAAGGCGGAAAAACGTTGGTAACTTTTTGTACACCCTTCTTCTGAGCAGAAGAACAATGAACAATCGGAGCCCGAATCACTGTTGGCTTGCTCGTCGGTAGCCACAGAAACAGGAGTAGCAGACAATGAAGCCGCTGGGGTACTGCGTTTTGACTTAATCGTGGTAAAATGCTCACTTGGCTTGCTAGGGCTAATAGGGTCTTCATCGAGTTTGGATAAATCAGTGATCTGCGTATCTTGTGGCGCACTGGAAAGCTCTGAAATTACAATGTTCTTTCCAGGTCCTATTTTATAGGCTCTCCAAACCTGCAGGCTACCGTTTTCCTTATTTTCTATGTTAGAAATGAAACTCACGCCATCTACTTTAACATCCAACGTTGACTTGTTCTGTGCCTCCAGTGCATTTGACAACGTCACATGAACACCAGGAATACCTCCAGATGAGCGAATAGCATCAATCATTTCCTTTGCTGTTTCGATGTTGTTTCCTTGATTCAGATGTACTCTCATATGCGATTTGATGGTCGCCGCCTTTCTATCACATGCCCCTTTTCCACCCTGAGGGTCTGAAAAGTCCATTCTTTTAACGACAATCCCATGGAATTGGCCAGCTAATTGCGAGCCTACAATAAGCCAGTTCGGAGTTTAAGAATCGTTTTCAGTGCGCATGCGATTTTATCCCGAACTTCTCACCTTCTTTTGTTTAAACCTTCTTTTGTTTTTAATCAGACAAAAGAAGGTGAGAAATTCGGGATAAAATCGCATGCGCATAAGAAACGATTCTTAAACTCCGAACTGGCTTATAGTCGCACTACTATGGTAGCAACCGGCGTTGTCTTGGCGATAAAAGACGGACTGGAGCTTTGGGAGGATTGACTTTAACTTTCCAATTACATCCTTCATGACACAGAGAACGGCGGTACTGTCCTGAGTACATCTTTGAAAAACATGCACAAACGACATCATCTGTATCTCACTGTCGACTGATTTTCTCCAAAACGCGACTGTGATGTGCCACGATATTCCGCGTTTTCCGAACCAATCAGCTTGGCTTTCTCTAAATTTACGCGGCAAAAACTTCACTGCCCAATCCTGGACAAGAAGTACGGTGGTTTCTGACAGGGACTCTAGCATATCAAGTCGGGCATCATCCTGGTTGACAGAGCGTAGGAGGTGTGCTTTCCATGCCAAGATATTTACTTTAGCTTGTCTGACCAAAAAGATAAGCTCCTCTTTCTCACTTAGAGTGCTAGTATTTGCTGACAGGGCCTCTTCTATTTCGGCTAGGACAAGAGGGAGCAGGGTGCATCGGTCACATATCTCAATAGGGCTGTCCACAAGTTGCTCCAAAAAGTCCAAAAAGTTGCTCCAAAAAGTCCAAAAAGTTGCTCAAAAGTTGCTCAAAAAATCCAAAAGTTGCTCAAAAGTTGCTCAAAAATCTCAAAGTTGCTCAAAAGTTGCTCAATAAAATTTCACGTTTGCAACCAATTTGACAATTTGATATACTGTTAGTAATAAATTTGTAGTCAATCATGTAGAACATAAGCAATATACATAAGCAAATTCATATTCAATCATACTGAAGTTACCTTTGATAAAAGCATAAATGCTTTATCTTTTGTTGCTGTTGTATCTAAGCATTACAGTAACACACGTGACGTTTACAACATGAGCGGCCGTGTTGTATCGGCATATACAATCACGAGCCGAAGGCGAATACTCCAACACATATTTGAGTTGTTCCCGGAAAGAAAATCAAAAATATCTTTATTTATCTTAGAGAAAATCGAGGTTAAAGTTGATGTAAATTAGGACGAATCTGTATGAGATATAAATCACTCGTCACGGTTGCGATTTTCATTGTGTTTGCCTTATGAATTATTAATTAGTATTTTAATAAGCATTACAGTAAGACACTCGTTATTAAACTCCTTAATTCTGTCCCACGAAGAAACATTGGATCGACTGTATCTCGGATATTTCTCTTCTTTTCTCCGGGATTGCTCTGTACTTTCCTTTCTCGGACAATACTAGCTTTAGCTGGTTCACTTAAATTAGCTCTGGCATTAGCAGCTATTGTTAATGGGCTTTCTGAATCATTCGAGCATGAGTCTTCATCTGTCATTTTGTTCACATTTTAGATTTTACAACTGCTGACCACATAAATAGCAGTTTGCTACAGGAAGACCAGAACTTCACAAATTCATAGTTCGAAAAACTCACTTTTTGTCTTTATTTGCTCTGATATTTTTTTTGAATTCACATTAAAGTTAAAAAAAGAACAAAAATTGCTAGAAAATGAAAAGTTGCTCGAAATCGGAAAAGTTGCCCAAAAGTTGCTGAGCAACTTGTGGACAGCCCTATATCTCAAGATGGTCGTGGTTACAGACAGCTTGATAATCTTTGTCTTTTGGATCACTCAAGGCGTATGCTCTACAGTGGTCTGCCACAGTGGACTCCTTTGAGACATGAACCTAATTTGAAAAAAAATATATTTATCCCACACCAGAAAAAATTCAGCCAATCAGAAAGCTGGAAAGCCGTTGTATATTCGGCGGTATTTAACTGATCCTTCTCATACATTGCGACAGCGCCAATTTGATGTATTTATTTCTGGCGTGGGATAAAATAGTTATACAATAGTTTCTCGTGGCATACTGTGGATATCCCACTCGTCACTTGTATTTTCTTTGTATACACACTCGCCCAAAGGCTCGTGCATATACTTGTGGGATATTCCACGGTATGCCAATCAAAACCTTAGTAACCTACTATATATATAATTAAATATTTATACCAAATATAAATATTAATTTAAGCGATAAAAAACTGTTTTCGTGTTTGATAGCCTGATTAAAACGGCACGCGTGATGTTGGGCGAACACCAGAGAGCGGAAGCACGCGTTCTCCCAATATCACAAATGTTTTTACTTCTATAAAATATCAAGAGCACAAATTTACGAAAACGGCTATTTTTATCATATCTACAGTCTTTTCAGTCAATATGATATCATCTCACTTCAGTGCTACCAGGAAAACAAGACATTAGCATTCCTGCAAAGTTGTGTTTCTCCTCGGTTATAACAACTCACTTTGATTTTACTCTTCTAAGTACGCCATATATTATTATATATTATTTGATACCTGTTCGTTCAGTTTTATACCTTAAATGCGGTTTTCAGGTATCGTTTTGCTGACTTTAGACGTTCTTTCTGTTGTCTTGCCCACGTCATACCCTTCACTTGATCCCCAAGCACCTCAACAACGTTAATGAGGTCATCAAAAGCCTGGCTACCCATGGAACTGATGTAGTCCAAGCCCTGAAGTGATTTTCGCACAGAGGCTGAACATACCGATATCTTGTGAGACTTGGAATCCACTTCTGTAAGGTTTTGAATGGAACTTTGTCTGCTACAACTGACAACATCTGACGTCTTGTTGGCCAAGAATCAGCGTTGAAATAGCATTCAACTATTGACTCCATCATTACATTATCAACCTCTTTTCCATCACCATCCTCCTCTGAATCGCTGTGGAATAAATTCGTTGTTTTCAAGGAATCCCACAATAACGCTGATTGATCAGGGGCAATCTCATCTAACACAGCAGAAACTGCTTGTCCAGCTTTTCGTAAATGACGTCGCTTAGTACGAGCACTGGCATCCTCCCATGGTGTCTTCAATGGATATCTAACGGGACTGATATCTCGACTTTCTAGAAAAGAGTTCATTTTCTGTAATGGCGGCTCATCAATGACTGCAGAATATTCACTCCTTTCAGGTGAGTACAAACTTTCCACAACAACCGGGGTACTATGTGCTACTTGAGATGATCTAGTGCTCTCTTCAACCTAAAAAAAACTACCAAACTGAGTGTTCGTCGCAGTAAATATCATTTTTCCTTTATAAATTTCCTTTACTTCAACCCCCCCCCATGTCTCTCTCGCTGTTCTTTTTCTTTAAAGTAAAGTAAAGTAAAGTAAAGCGACCATATTTAACGTCGATAACTCGTAACAATTATCCAACTGACAGACCTGAGGTCGACGGTGCGCTCATTTTACTCCCCTCTCTCCATCAGTGCTCCGTTTAGTAAGGGTATCATATTAGTCAAAATTAAAGCTGCACAGATTGGAAAGAAGTCGAAACAAGGATGTGACGAAATTTCCTATCTTTCTCTTTCTCTTTCCCTTTATTCTCTCTTTATCTTTACTTCAGTTTTCGGCAGTATTAATTTTCTTTTTTACATTAACTAGCTGTGATGTGTGTAAGGGTCACCCGCTATCAATTTTACCTCGCGCCCTCTACTCCGCCCCGGTTTCTACAGACTGTGCACGCTAACGGCCGATTCCGATGAAGCGCAACTACTTAGACTTTTATATCGTGTTTTGCTTTACACAGTCAATGCAAAGTCAATTAATTACTCGCAATATTCTCAAATCAACTCGGAAGGAATTCCATTTTTTAACATGTGACAATCGAATTTACTTGTAAAATTTGTATTTTTCGTGGGGAAATAGTGATCGATGTCCGTCAAATGCAATGTGCACATGTATGTAGACGTGTAGTCGCGCCAGTTCATCGAAATCGGCGGTAATTAACATGTTTATAAATTTTTAGACAACCATTTTTCCTTGCAAGATTCTTTGGTGTACATGGACCTCATTTTCTTACCAAGGACACATTTTGTATTTGAAACACAATTTCACTGTCCTCGTCTGAAGAGGGCTCTGACTGATAATTCTTGGGTTTTTCTCAGTAAGACGTTTTCTACAGTTGCGGCATACACCTGACAGCAAAATACAGATGTTACTAAGTTAATACACGTACACGCTTTTATCAAATTCTATAAGCCAACCTGAACCCAGGGCTACAAAAACGCCAGTCTCTTGCAGGACAAGCTGCGAATCAACTTTGCTTAGTCCTCTTTCTGCTTTAGGAATTTTGCCAGGATCATCACCATGGCCAGACAGCATTCTTGGTATTTTGCATTTTATTGAATCTCTTTTCCATCCAATTCCAAGATATTCGCGATGACGGGGGCATATATCCATCTCTTTGATGTTATGCGGGTGGTAGAACATACCGGCTCTTGCAAGAATGAGGTCAACTTCATTCTCCACGCCGCCAAACGACAACATGCTTCTGTGTCCGTATATGTCCCGAACACAACTAAGTAAAGGAATGGGTTCCGTCCATTTGGCCCTTTCTCTTCGATCATTACCACAATCTCCTCCAACGAGCAAACTAAAGGCACAAGGAGTTCCTTCCATAAAATCCTAGCTCAAAATTTAATTTTACTTTTAGTCAGAACTACAGTGACTGAAAATCAATGACCGCTAGCGACTTGATCAAATTAGTAATCTAGTCAATAATTGAAACTAATTATTGTCTCAGTCTCAGGTTTTCTTATCGATGTTGGAATCAAAATGTTACAACTCGCTGCCTCCGCCTTGTTGGCAATTACAATTGTTTTTTTTTTTTGAATAACCATGCTGCGTTATATTAGAAATACTACATACTAAATCAGCGCTAGCTTAATGTTTTTGTCTTCCACTTCAAAGAATAATATATCATTAATTTCCTTTGGTATTTTACTTTAAGAGGATTGTGCATTCTGCGTAATTTAATCCTGATGGAATTGCACTCAAATTTGATATTTTCAAAATCTTGACAAAGATTTTCCCTGATATCAAAGTAATATTTTCGAAAATTTCTTCCTCACCAGCCGGGGGAAAATTATATTTAGCCCCTAACCCACCTAGTGCGAAGCGTTACTCATTGTCACACAACACGGTCACTGGATGGTGTTGCAAAAATCAGTTACGAGCTCTTCACCGTAGAATCTTGCACAAAACAAGAAAGCAGAGCAATGACCAAGCAATTTGAAACAAGCATAACCCCTTTTGAACGGGTAGTTTAATTCTTATTTTGTCGTCGTTAGACGGCACAAGGCTTGCAGTAATTCCACAGCGATTGTTTACATTTCTCAGATTTCGGTCAAACATGGTGACCTTTCGATAGCCTCTTATTTCCTTGTTACGAACTACCCCAATCCAGTTCTGATATATATAGTAGAGCAACATTCAAACAACATGTACAAGGGAGATTGTGAGAATTGAGAGAAGTGGCATTGGCGAAAATGTCAAATTTCTCATGGCGGTGAAATCGACAACTGCGTAAGTTCGAAAATTTTGGTCGATTTATCGTGGCTCCCTGCCGTTATAGCGATCAACTAGATCGATATTTTTGGCTGCTCGTATTCTCAACACCCCAGCTATCCTATAACTGAAAACAGATTTTCAAAAGAAACTTTGAAATATAAACACGAGAGACGTTTAGGGACCTAACATTTTCACGTGCCATTTAGGTGAAACTCGTGCCAAAAATGGACAAAATCAATTTTCTCAAATTTCTAGAGATTTAAACAATCTTTTCAAAAACAAACCACATCACGTTTCTTTACTTAGTAATATCTTTCTTGAGACATGGAATCACAGAGGTTCGTAGATTCAACTGTGGCCAGGATTTGAACGATTAAGTCAGACCTTCTTTCTTAAATTTGTGAGAGCAATGATCTATCATTTAAAAAAAATATGTATTGCTTTAATTGATCTATAATTTTGCCTTCAAAAAAACCTCATTATTTAACTAAAATTAAACTAATTTAACTAAAGGGGACAATCCACGAGTTACTTCGCCATTGGCGGATTGATCATGTCCCTTGACTGATCGCAATATTTTTCGTGATAAAACAATTTTTGATATCAATTTTATTCAAAAGAAACTTTGCAATCGTTTCGTGATTGCAGAATAAAGTGAGCAAAGAAGGAAAAAATATGTTCTACAACGCACACAGCGACATATTCTGCCTCTTCATAGGTTGATTATAAAACATTTTAAAATATCATCAAAACTTTTTTTCCTCGAACGGAACAAATAATTCTATAAAACCAAGACAGCAGTTAGTTTAGCTATATCTTGATGAAACATGATCACCGGAAGTAATAGCTTAAAACCGACCAATCAGAGCACGCTGTTTGATATTTGCATTTTTGCCACTCATTTAGAAATCGTTGGGCTTCGTTACGGTTGTTGAACATGCCGTGAATATTCTATGAAGTTTGTCTTGATAAATGCTCTCTATTACCAAAAAAATCTACAAATTGTTGCTTGATTTGATGGAGAACACAAAGAAAAAGTTTACCTTCAAGAGTACTGGAAGACAAAACTGATAGAACAGCTAAAAAGATGACATGATCACAACAATTTATGTTCTGATGCACTGCTACTGTCACAGTCAACAGATCTACAATGCTAAAATGTCTAAAATGACTTTTTGGAAAGTGTTATATCCATAAAAATTATATATGTTTTTAGAGCTCAATAAAATGTGATTGTGGCCTGTCAATACTTTATTTTTATCGACAATTTATTCACAATCGAGGGCTTCACGGTATTGATTCAACAGATTCGATGATTTGTGCCGGCTCGAGGGTAGCTTGCAATAAAACCTTCGTTGTGAATTATCATGAGTCAGTTTAAAAACTTTTTTCTATGCAAAAAGTGAATCTAAGAACAGTTTCTCGTAATATTGCTTATAGGGTGTTTAGTGGCTTTCTGAAGAAAGGACTTTGGCTCAACTGATCAGTCTTCAATTAAAACAGTGATCAAGCAAGATACTTGAAGATAAGAGGACAATTTACTATTTCTCCAAATGAAATGAGGAGTTAGCAAGCAAGTAAATGAGCAGTACTATTAAACCTTTATTTAGCAACTTTAGACGGATCAGACTATATGAACTCTGTACCGAGCTTTGTGAAATATTTTCCTAGACAACCCTCAAAGGGACATGGAGTTCACATCTCAAGTGGCAAAACGGACCCCAAACCAGAAGCATAACTGTTATTAATACATTCAAAAGTTGTCAAAATGTAAAGAAGGATATTTACAAATACAGTACCGCTCTCGAGTAATGTAACCTCCACTCGCGAGTAGCGAGTCAATCGAGTACTCGATTGCTACGCGTCTTTAATGAGCTTGAACAAAACAATAGGGACTCGATACTCGATACTCGAGAGTCAAAAGAGTGAGATCACTTGAAAGGCTTTAATGTAACAAAAACTCGTTGTGGATAACTTTTAGGCAATTGATCTGATGTTTTATATGCAAGTGAAGGCAAGCAAAACAAAAATAGACTTACAATCAACAACCTGAGAACTTTCAAAGAAAATGAGACTGCTGATTTCGGCTTTTTGGCACGTTTTAGTTGTTTGTGGGAGCTGTGTTATGACGGCCCGTATTCATGTAGAACTCTCTCCCGTATAAAATATAAAGTTCCTATTTAGAACTAACATCAAGCTTTCAAAAATATCCGCTTATCTGAAGAGGTTTAAAATTGTTTTCGACATTTTGGTTGGTTATGCAAAGATTTGACAATTGCATTCCCACGTGCTTATTAATGAACCCAGTGACCTGACTACCACAGTGATGTATTTCTTCTTGTGAAAATTTGCTCAAATCGATTTTTTATTTACTGTTTTAGGAATTTCTTGTTATCTAAAGCAGTGATTGAAATGATTTGTTAATTTCTTTAAATGTTGTTCTAATTTAAAGTCAACTTTGCATGATGAAAGTTCTGGCGACTGACGTCTGATTATCGAACACGATAAGCTACCGGCGAGGTTGATTAACATGGAACAAAAGTTCCGAGTTCGGACCTACAAATGAGTCTGTGTTTAGTAAAAAATGATCAAAATTTATCTACAAAAATGTCCAAAGTTATCGTTCTGAATAAAATATCGGCTAGAAAAAGCAAAAAAACAAAGAATTTGGAGAAGAGATTTTCACTCCGATAACATTCGGCGGGACTTGTAGATTTCACATCGAAAGTGTGTTTATTCACACCCTATCTGTCACTTAAAAATAAAGAGTTGAAAATAAACTGATACTTCCTCTGGACCTACGTTTATAAAGAACTATATTTATGACTTTGGAACTCAATCATTAAGTGGATGAGCAATAACTGTTGAAAATAAGCCAAAGAAAAGATGATTCAAAAGGAATGCCAGATCTGAAGCGGCATTGTTTATTTCAAGTTGTCAACCTCAACAGTGCGTCAATTATCTTTTTATTCAGCTTTATTTTGACCACTTCATCAAGAACATCCAAAATCTCATGTTGATCGACATCGTCGAAGAGCTAGACATGGATGGGAAGTTACCACCAAAACAATCACCATTACTTGTAAACCGTTTTGTTGACCTTGCGATCTGGCCACTTTGTGATCTATCTTTTGAAAACCATCCCGTAACTAGGGAGTTATTCATTTTGTTCAATGCTTTTAATTTTGATCTTGAAATTCTCTTGATTTCTACACAATCTACCTGTGCTTTAGAAATGAATTGACTCGTTTGACTAGCGAGTGACTCGTACTTGAAAGTTTCAAGTCGTTAAGTAAATCATGAATATTCAGAAATCAAAGACTCTCGAGTCACCACTCGTACTCGATACTCGTACTCGCGAGTAGAGGTTATGTTACTCGAGAGCGGTACTGTACATAATATCCATAACATTTATTTATAAAGCTCAATAAAATGTTTCTTTTAACTAAACTTTTGGGAGAGTGATCAATTTTTTCCTTTACGCAGCCATTACATATTATTTAAGAGACTTTTACGTGATATTAACGGAATTATTAATTTCTTAAATATTGCAAAAAGATTCGTAAAAGAAGTATAAACGCATTATTTACTAGACTTTTACGTGATGTTAACGGAATTATTAATTTCTTAAATATCGCGAAAAGATTCGTAAAACTCCTTAAAGGAGGTATTAACGCATTATTTACGTGACCGTCAAGGTGCGTAAAGTGTCTCACTACGCTCTTTAACGGTTGCGTAAATAATCCGTAAAGGCAATATTTACGCGAATGCATAGGGAACGTAAATATCCGTAAAACTAGTCTTTACGCACTCATTACGCAATATTTGCGGCCACGTAAATGATAAATTTCATGCTGTGGATGACATTTCGAAGTAAGTTTTTAGCCTTTTTCTTCGGTACTATTGTTGTTCTTTCCATATGTTAGATAGAATTAGCGTTTACAAATCTAGAGGAGATTTGTTGTTGAATATTTTGCTGATTCATAGAAGATTTTAAAGCTTCATCGATCGTACTTGAAATAAGCCCCGAGACCGACGGAAATCAGAGTTCAATTCGGTCTTCTCAAAACCTAACCAAAGCATTCTAGAATCTATCGGGAACCACACACAGTTTCATTAGATGTAGTACTTTTATTGTCAATAATAAATTTAAGAAATATACATGGAAATAAAGCTTTTGTGTTTTTTTCAAAGTCTTGTTTTGAACAGTGATATTTTCGTGTGCGTGATTGAGAAATAATACCAGTCAAGAAAATTACACGCATCATAAATAAATAAACTAGACGCACATAGTGCGTTTACTCGTGCCCAAGTGGAAATCAGTCTGGCATGAGAATAAATATGTTTTAAAGCCAGTTTGGTCACGTTTTGAGTTCGGTACTGAACGGCGGAATATTTGTCTGCTTTGCCGGCAAGCTGATTTGAACTCATGGAGGTATCGGTCTCGATCCTAAATTTCCAATTAAAAATTAAGGCATTTAGATATGAGCTGCCTTTATGTCTGATATTTATTTAATTTTATAGCTGCTAGGGTAACAGCGGTTCACATGTTGACAAATGCCTGTACGGCATGATGTTGCAGACTCATTGTAGCGTCACGAAAGCACACCGTCCTGTTGCTTTGTAATAGTTGACTTTCTAAAAGCATTTATTTTAGTTTGTACGCCAAAAAATTTCAGCCATACCATTTAATTACAGAGAACATTGAAATACATAATGTTTTTAATCGTTCCTTTTATCCTTAAAACGTGTAGTCAATGATAAGAAATTCTCGAAATTCACAAATTTCACCTCAGCCAGACAAGCTGTCGCTTGAGTCAAAATATATTGGAAATTAAATCAAATCAAAAAACAGCTTAAAATGCTTCAAAACCAGAAAAAAGCATACAAAAAAAGGAAAAGATAATATTTACTACATAGTAAGGCGAAAAAAAAAATTCTTTTTATTCCATGAGGATTCGAACCCGGACCCGTCCATCTCCATGTGCTTTATACGCACGCTGCTCTAAATGATTGCCTGGGGTGCCTGTGGTTTGCCTCGTTTTCATGGCACATTCTCGACTACGACGATAGATTGATAGAAAACGTAAACCTAGACTCGTGCCGCCGGCCTACGGCCTGGGCACGAGTAATGAAAAAAAAGGTGTTTATTGAGATCTTATATAAGTACACAAGTCCCACAGTTATATCAGTAATAATAATAATGAACATTCCAGGATAATGCTGAACATAAGAGTAATTTAAGGACTGAAGACTGGGCGAAAATTACATGAAAATTATGGATATTTAATTTGGATCAAATGTAAAGTGAAATTAGCAAGGAATAATCTCAATCCAGTATGTTTAATAAAGAGTATAGTACATGATTCCCATACATATAAGGAAAACTACATCTGTTAAAAAACTGAATTTGAATCACAGAGTGAATCATTCCAATTATATTCTCTCAAGTGATATAGAAACAAATCCTGGTCCTATTGATCCCATTAAGACTATCCAAGCACCTTATAGTCAAGACAATGTGCTATTGTTTGGGTTGAATGCAGGTACCCTGTAGTGTGTAGCTATGTCCCTTACATCACTGATATTTGCCCACAGAAATAATGGTATTTTATCATCAATGAACTTAGTTCAAATAATGAACATTGGTAATGAACAGTGTATGGTAGTTCATCTAGACTGTCCCATCAAAAAGTACCTGAAATATTTTCCATATGCAGTACTACCTATACACTTGACTACAGTCCAAGCTACAGTGGTATATTCATGACTATAAATTGTACACTAGAAACTTTTGATCACTGTACAAATTGGTGAATACAATGCAGTCTTTAATCACACAAAATCATATCTCATTCATAATAACAATTGGCAGGTTGTAGTACTGTGGCCATAGGCCATGTACTGTACCTCAGAGGGTAAAAACTATTTTGCTTCACATGCTAGAAATGCAATCTGATTGCTATGCCTCACCCTCAAGGAACCTGTGTCCTTTATACACGTTTACCATTATGGCCGCCGTCTGATCTGAGACTGGTGACTAGTGCATGGAAGTGAGGCCACAAAGGCCTCATCGATGTAAACATTGCCATGTGAAGGCGAGAAAACAAGCTGTCAAATGCTTTGGAAACAGGTGCTTCAAATCAAATGCCTGCAGAAGATGTTATTCGCACCCAAGAAATAGCCAGTCTTAGGATTCATGTAGAAAGGGTAATAAATAAGATTAAAAATTTCCATATTTTTGATGGGGTAGTTCCTCTGCACCAGCTAGGCCTTGTTAATCAGATGTGGACAGTATGTGCCATTCTTTGTAATGCACAGCCTAGTGTTATTTCAACATAGCAAGTGAAACAATGTAATAGACTACAAACTCTAAAAGTGTGCAACACTTTGCACTATTTACTGCAAAATAGTGCTACTTGAAAAAAGAAGAAGAAAAAATAGGATTAACATAATAAAGCAGTATTGAATGGTATTTATTGCACACTTTTAGTGTAGTAAGAATTATTTAATTGAATTTTGAAAACCTAATATGTTTTCAGTGGAAAAATATTGCCTTTGAAATCTATGATATTAGTCAGTTCAGTTACAGTTTTGAATTTTAATAACAACAGATTATTCATATAAAAGAACACTGCAACTTTTAATACAATAATAGTAATATGGTATAGCTATAGCAAAATGATTATGATAATTCAAATGATTTTATAAGATGTAGAATGTTCACTGACAATTACAAAATCAGTATGTTAATTATTTAGTTTGTGCCTTATGGATTATTAGATCCAGGGGTTCAGATATAAAAGATTCAAATCTCAAGTATCAGCACTGAGGTACCAACAAAATATTTGCAAGTCAATCATATTGTAATCCTTGTGCTATTCAGTAGTAATACATTAATTTGGAGCATCTGTCAGGAGAAAAAACATTTAAATGAAGCGACTCGATAACATGAGCACTGCTAACAATTTATACATTATACTCATGCATGTATGTACACATGTATGTACAAAAGTTTTGTGATGCTTTATAAGAGTTTCAGAGTTACTGTTCAGTCATCAATAAATAAATATGACAATTATACCTTGTGGAACTAATCATGGTCATCGTTGGTTTGGGAGGCAAATCTTCTGCTGCATACTTAATAAAATGTTTAAAATAATAGGAAGTCAGGTGATCTCTGAGATTGTCCCAAAATTCCACATCAAAAGACACTCGTTGTACATATAGCCCCTTCTTGGTGTACACAATAAAGTCACACCACTGAGCACCAGTCACCCCCATTTGTCCTTGGACTTGTGCATAGTATGCATGATCTGTTTTGAGCTTGCAAGTTGTTTCACTAGTTTTCTCTATGAAGAATTTAGGATCTGTACATGCATCAAGTGGTGTTACATTTGCCTTGGTCCAAGGGCATTTGACCAGCTAAACCAAAGCATTCAGAACATCCAGGGTCAATGACCTTCCCATCAGGCGAGGCACCAAGTATTGGTAAGACTGAGAAATAACAAGCCCTGAGGGTAGGATGGAGGCATTTTCTTTGCTCTCATGAGTGTTTGGTATTCCATTAGAGCAACGGGCTCAAACGTCTTTCCATGTTCAACATATTTGTTGTTAACTTCTGGTGGATTTAAAATACTCTTTACAAAAGTGTCATGGTTTCTTTTCCTCTTTCTTACTAAATCAAAAATAGAGGCTGTGAATCTATATTTTCTCTGTTGTTTCCACTCATCACATAGGGATTGGTTTAAAGTCAATTGTTCAATATGTGCAATATTGTTCTCATCCACTTCAAGGAACTCAAGTAGTGATTGTTCGGTTTCAGTGAAATTGTCAGGTACATGCATTAGTCCATGAGCCAAGGGGGGTGTCTGGTATCACCTGGGGTGAATAAGTTTTATTCAAATTTTCTGAAAGGTCAGACCATGTAAAACGTCAAAAACCATGATAGCAGTCAATTCGTGTTCGCTAGTGGAAAATAGCGGACTTTCTGTGGGGGGTGGGGTCGGGATTATGGAAACATGGCTATGGACAACTATCTTACACTCAGTAGAAGCAACAAAGCTACCATTTAAAATATGAAAATAGACTCTAAAGGAGCAAGGCAATATTCTTCTCTATTTTATGATTTTTCGTTTGTACGTAAACATCACGTGACCACAAAAACAAAACAAAAGACAACAACAACAACAACAACAACAACAAACAAAAAGTAACACGAAGAAGTTATACAAAGAAGAAATGCCCTGATTATATTCATTCTTGGTTTTGCACTAGGTTAGTGAAAAATCCTGGGTCTTTACTGAAATACAATTTGTTTTACTTTAAAGTATATGTAAAACTATGTAATCAGTACGGGATTTTGAGCCGAAACGAGTTCGAGATATTAGAAACACTAAACAGGATGTCATACACAAAAACTTGCCTTAATGTTTTAATATTCCTGATCACTTTCTTCTTCATCTTGTTCTTCATCATAACTTTCCTCTTCTTCGAACAAACTTGCCTGATTTCCACATTCCTTGAGTGTACACATGTCTGTACATCTCAGGCCATTGACCACACAAACGCACTTTGGAGCTTCGCATTTTCTCGCACAGCTGCAGGATAGCAGTTCGAGGATTGCCTCTGGTGCAGGCTTCCCATCCATCCAATCGATTGCCAACTTGACACCTTCTTCGTCCTGCTCCATCTTCCAACCTTGGCCTACTGGACTCGGAACTTGTGGATCCTTCTCCAAGCAACGTTTCCAGATACCTGCTTGATAGTTTGCTCGCTTAATGTGCTTGACCAAACAATCCCTGCACGGAGGAAGCTGGTGACTTTCTATGTTTCCCTTCTTTGCACAAAATAGCTGGTACCGCAAATCATTCACTTTAACGGTTTTACACTTGGCAGAGTAAAGATTACATGTGACTTTCTCCAGTCTGTTTACCAGCGAAGCAGAGACATTCCATTCTTGTCCCAGTTGAGTAAAGGTCTCCCGAAACTCCTGACTGCTATTGATAAACTTAAAGGCTTGCGCTTTCCCTCGTCCTGCAAATGCGCTCACACTGTCATATCCAGTGAATGAGTGCATTCCAATAATTGCTTTGCAAACGTCTGCACCAATAGAGGCAGCAACCTTTCTGACACTTATCAACTTTGTACGGGTACGTGAGCCGGACTTGATTAGCAAAGGAGCTGTTATAACATCATTGAATGCCAAAGACATAATAAATACGTCTGTGTCCTCAGAACAGATCAATATTGAGCTGTAGCCTTCAAGAGCAGCATTGTATGCATGGAACAGTAGACGTCCATCAGCTTCTTCCTGGTGACACAAAAGAGAGGGGACCTCTTCACTGCTCTGGGATGTAATCTTGTGGCAAATGTCACCTACATTGGCGTATAGTACTCTGTCTTCCAACCTTTGTCGGTTTGCATCCTTCTTCCATTCACTGACGATGAAAGATATCAAGCTTGTTTTGTTTCTAACACTTTTAAGAAAGCTTCTCCACTGTCGCACAATCTGCGCACTTGTAATATTATGCAACTGGTGCCCCGACTCTTCTCCTCTTAGTTGACGTTCACTGTTCTTGATGGAAAGTTCGTTGTATGTGTCAAACACGACGTCCAATCTCTTACACTGCACTCCTTCTCTCAAGACCATAGTAAGAAGGTTGCTTGCTACATCACCAAAGGAAAGCTGATCTGCCTTTAGTTTATGTACAAAGGACATACCGTCAATAACTGCAGCAGAGTTCTCTGGGACGTGTTCATCCATCTGCACATTCTTTTGCAGTAATTTTGTGAGGGCGGCTTTATTTGTTTTTCTGAGAAGGCCATCTTGGGTCGAAAGCGCCCATGGTAACGGGCCCAACGGATGACTAAGAATCTGTTCCATCTGCAGGTTTCATGCTTGTGCCATCACTATGATTCGACCAAACAGTGATCTATCAGCTTTTAGAATGATTGCTCATCCGGATGTCTTCACTTGCTTTTTTTTGTTCATACTGCTAAAAGTCTTCAATTTGTTTTTTTTCGATTGGATCGTGAAACTTCTTTAACTGAGGAGTACCTTCCATCCTCTCATCTTTGAATGTTTTGTAGCATCTCTCGCCAATTCGGTGAGCATATTAAGATCGTTGCAAATTTCTTGTGGAACTGTTTTGGCTGTTGAGATGCTTAAGAGCTCTAGCTTTTCTGCAAAGGGGTTTACCCAGCCTTTTATTAGCTCTATCACTGCTGAAATGGCTTGCTCGTCTTTTGTGATCCTGGATTTCTGAAGCTCGTTGTGCTCATTATCTGAATTGTTCCCTTGAACCATCTCTCGCAACTGTCCTAAGAAAGCACTGCGGTATTCAGCAGTAAGATAATGCCTCTGTACAGTTCCAGGCTTAAGACTAAAACCTGTTGTCCCACCAGGCGTCTGTGTATCTTTATTGACAGTTACTTCTGTTGTCTGGTCAACTGGTAGACGCCCAAATGGATTGGTGCTAGTTAACTGCACAGAAAAGCCGCCTGACTTAAATTTGGTTAAAACTTCTGGATTTGTTTCAGCAAGATTTGTCATCTGCGCAAGGTATGGCGTAAGGTATCGCGCATAGTTAACCTTGTCGTAAGCAAAACACCAGGGAATCATTGTTTTTATGGCATGCAGATGCAGATACCAGTTTCCTTCCCGGGAAGCACGAAGCAAACCAAGCACTATGGTTTCCACAAAATCAATATATGACATCCAAAATGTGGATAATTCACCATTGTGATGGCGTAGGTAATCCAAAAAGCCTTCCCAGATGGCCATAACTGTATCAACACTTGAATTCTTCAAAAGGTTGTCCATTGAGTCTTGACAAAGATCATTTGACATTGTGTTCACCATGTCTAAAAGAGATGCAACGGCTTGGCGCTGTTCTTGATCTTTGTTCTCTAGCCACTGTATGAACTCTGACCAAGCCAATCTCATCATAGCTTCATAAATGCACTTGTGTGCCCTGACTGCACGATTATAGTGTTTTCCATCGATTACACCATTTATGGAGCCCTCTGCTATTATTTGCGACTCAATCAAGATGTCTTTCAGCCCACCATCCCCAAATCGTTTTCCAAGGATAGCCAGTGCATTACATATAGTATGGAATGTTCCCATTCTCAGCACAATCTTTTTGAAGCGTTCTTCTTTCCAGATTATTTCAGCTGCTTTTGCGTAAAGCGCTTGATCTATTGTGACGACTATTGATTTCAGGCATAGCTGTTTTCTGATATCATCTGACTTGGTTAAAATATCGAAAACAGTGGATAATTCAGTTGCTGGAGCATTAATTGTTGGAAGGTACTCAACAACATCTTGCGTGAAAGAAACTTTATTCCTTGTTTTAATGTTGAAACCTGTCCAACTTGGAATTTGTTGATTCTCTGTGAACTGTTGTCTTGATAGGATCCATAGCATATTCTTATCTTGAGCTGTCTTCGCAGCTTTCTTTCCATCGAGCATAAAGTCGTCTTTACTTTTAAGAGGATATGGACCAGCACGTGAACCAGAAATGTAGACATCAAGATCTTGAGCTTGGTGTTCAGGACCTAGAGTTCTTTGTTTTGATCTTTGAATGGGTACTAAATTTTTTGGAGGCGGGTCAGGTCCAAACACTCTTGGCTGAATGATAATGCCATTCACGCGATGTAACGTTCCTTTACCCGACAGAGTCTCTTCCAGTCTGTCGACATTGTCCCAAGCAAGATTACTGAAAAGATAAGGCTTTATGGAGGCAGGAAGTAATACCTCATTGTGCAGGCCTGAAGCAATTTTCTGTAAACACAAAGCTGTATCGTTTTCCTCCAACTGCGAATACGATATTCCATGTCCAAGCTTGTTTAGTGTCTTGATCAGCTCAGTATTTCCAGTCAACGTTTTCACAGCATTAGGCAGAAGTACGTGTTTGGGAGGTTTATACTGACCACGTGTTATTGCATAGACTACATCCTGCCCAAAGGACTCAACGAGTTTGCATACTTTATCTGATGGGTTTTCATTTTCAGGGTCTCCAGTTAAAAGCCCGATAAGAAAGCGATGTAGCTGAGATGGCATGGGGATAGTAGTAGTAGATACATCTGATGGGTGGTAAGGCCATGGTGTGCTTTTCATATTTCTTTTTATCGATTCTCGTATCTGTGACGATGCTTGGTCTATTACTGTATTTGGGTCAGTCACTTTGCCTTTCCAAAGCTTGATCTCTCGTAGGAGATTGTCATTCTCTAGCACAACATCCTCGAATGACAAACTATCGGGTACAAGTAAAAGCTTTCCTGATTTATTGGAGAATATATGAATTGAATCTCCAAATTCAGTCTCTATCTTTCTCCTGATGTTTTTCTTTGCAGCTCGTCGAAGTGTTTCGCCTTTTCTCGACATAAAAACTTCTAACATTTCAGTGAGTTGTGTTACAGGAACAATTATACCATGCTGGATAATCTCGTGTCTGATATAAGAGAAAAGTTCTGCGTATGATTCAATTTCAGCTACCTCGTATGACAGTGTATCATCCAAGCCCACTTCATCACTTTCACCCTTTTCTTTCGACTTTTCAAGCGTGTTTAGAGATTGAGAGATTGTTGAGAGATTGGTGTAACTTTTATAGCACGAAGCATGGTAATGCGCTTCTGCGGCAACAATGTCTTGACTTGTTACAGCAATAATATTAGGGTCTTCCTTCAGTATTGCACATCGACGAAGTGTTTCATCCGCTCTAAGTTGAACGGCTTTTATGAGCTTTTCACGGGACCTTGGATCTTTGAGGTATTTAATCTTGTTGCAAAAACTACATATAGGATCGTACACTCGTGCTTCTGATGATGGTCTCCTACACGGCCTTTTCACTGAACTACTTGATTCGTCATCACTGGTTGAATTTCCTTTATTTTTCATTGCTTCTAAACCTCGCTTCATGGTGAAGAGGCTTCTACATTTTCGATGGTACATAATACCACTGGGAATCTCATTTTCATTTATTTGCTTAGCAATATCTAGTATTGGTGTGTAATTTCTTATTTTTGCTGCCTCCACCAATGTTAACCAAGAGTTCAAGTCCCTTGGAGCTATGAGATTATCGTCTTGACATGAAGCGAAGTGAATTAAACAGTGGGATTGTTCGATGTTCTGTGAATTTTCCATAACTATATCGGATTAAACTAAAAATTAAACGACCAAAAAATTACAATTCCAAGCCTTTATCAATTCATAAATATTAACATCCTGAATAATAGTTTTCGGCATTTGTATTACTTTTGCCATATGATGTAAAGTTCGAGTCAGTTTATTTATTGTATTCATCAAATAACAAGTAGCAAAAATAAACTTCATCAACACAAAACATTTCAAGTCAATATATTTCGAGGTCAGGGATATCATGAAAAGAAACTGTCATCTCTATTGCCTTCAGAAAAGGAAAATAATAATTAATTTATCACAATTTTACGGGGTCTGTTCATTGTGTTGACTATGATTACCGGTTCGCCGTAAATCCACTAGCTTCACTATCAGTACTGGAAGTTCACTCGTTAATCGCTAAGTAAAATCCCTTCTGCTAGCTGCTTTTACCGTAAAGAATAATGTACTTACCTTACTGCGGACGCTCATGAAAAGTTTGAGCTCTAAATATAATGAAAACCTTATCATTTTCTAGACTGTTTTCTTCCAAGATGGCGGGAAGAAAATATCACACAGGGTTCCCGAACTGGAATAAATTAGAATACCGCTGACCAAACATCGCAGACTCATAATAGGGTAGCACGCTACAAAGCATATTTTAAGTGTTGAGACATAAAGACGTGCATTTTGATAGGCAAAAAAGTGCAAACAGCCATTTTTTAATTCAAATGTTCTGACAATTTTGAGTGTTTTAGAGGTGAAACAGCGTTCTTATCACATGAACAAAGGGCCCTGGCACGCCCACGAGCGATAACCGTTCCAATGCTATCATGTGTTTTTAAGCTGTTTAGTAACTGGACTTTTTTTAAATATGCTTGAAACTTATTCACCCCGGATGATACCGACAAGCCAAATTTCGGGCTTTGGCTCATGGACTACATTGTGTTATTGTCATCCATTAATGGAAATCGTGGGAATTTTTCCACATTTTGTCCAGGCATATTTCCTCGAGGTATTGAGCTGACATACACATCCGCTTTAAAGTTTGATTCTGTGAATGATAGCTGATAAGAGAGAACAGAACCAGTAGGGCATTTGCCATTTTTAGTGTCAACATGGTTGGTAGGTGGAGTGTCTCTGGCCATTTGTGAAAACCCCATGCCTGGCAGTAGCTCATTCAACCGTGTTTTCAAATGATTTTCCTTTTTTCCATTATCTAATACCTTCATTCTTGTTTCATACAGCAGTGACTTAATTCCTCCTCTCTTTGAATTATTCTCATCGTCCGGTTTAATTTTGTTTACAACTACATTCATCACAGGTTCTGGCATAATGTTTGGTCCTCCACCCTTTTTGAGCCACTTTTGTAGCTCAGATGTACAGGCAAGCTGTGGACTTTGGTCTCTTTCATTGCACAGATCTCGAGTGGTTTTACGAGGGAAAACTTGCAAAACTTCATCATCAAAGCAAGTATATGATTGCAGTACCCTACAGTACCTGCTGTACAAGAACATTTTGCCATCTTCACATCACCATTGATAATGCATAGCACCATTTTGAGTTCATGTGGAGGTTCCTTTCTTCGATAACTATGCATGCACTGACATCTCACATAAAAATATCGCTGGTCATCATTTGTTTCGATACGATGTAGAAATTCATCCATCAAGAAATTAGCATGCTGGTAGGCACGCTGTTGGTCTTTTTGTTTGCAATCTTTTTTCCCGTCTCAGTGATGTGTTGGTTCATCTCAGCTCGGGTGAACAGTGGCATTTTCTGCAAAGAAGAGCCCCAATTATGCTCTGGGAACCGAATCGGAATGCGTCGTTCGCCATCAGCGTCTTTGCTCACAGCGTTCTTTGAGTGGTGTTGTTTACGTTTTAAGAACAAATTATCGGGATCAGGATCCACGATTTCTTGATCTTTTCCGCTCTTAATGTATTCTTCCACCCTAGAAGTTTAAAAATTGTTGATATCAACTGTTGTGCACATTCAAATGTAAGTGTTTTTGCATGAAGCATGACAAGTAACAACAGCAAATACAGTGTACCTTTTAACAAGCTCTGCTTTTGTCTTTAATCCTTTGCCTGGATCGCCTCTACACTTGAGCCAAAATCGTAGCTCAGCTATCTTTAATTCAGTCACATTTCGTCCTTCGAGGGAAGCCCCGGGGATATCGTTTTCTGTTAAAAAGTCATTTGATGTTGAAGAAGTACTCGTGCTAGACGCCATTTTGTTTGTGAACCGAGGCCTTTGTGGTCTCGTTTTCGTGTATTTAGTCACCGGGCCCCCATCAATTTCCGTCATTATGGTAAAAGTGTATTAGAATGCTGCGTGCTGTGCTATATCTTTGAATTCTCTTTGTTTTTCTTTGATAAAATCTACCTGGTATTGGAGTTCAGAGACTTTAAGCTCATTTGTAGAGCATGGAACAAAATTCCACAGTTCACTTAATACTTCTGCTGAACAGCCTATAATTAGATGCACATTGATATCTGTATCACCCAATGCCAATAGCCACAGGTAGCCCAGTTACCCTGCCAACAGGGTCTAGTTGTTTATTGTTTTGTTCAGTGCAAGACAAATGCCGGAAGACTCAGTTGTCGAGTCTAATCAACCATGAACCTTGTTAAAAAAGTCCTAATAATGTCACGTAATCGAAGTAGTCAAATCATGTTTTATGCACTTTTACTACTGTGTACTTACTGAATATTCTCATGCCTATTTAAACACCAAATTGCTCTAGATTTCTCCTTCGATCTCATTGAAATGACATGCCTACAAAGCCGTCAGATTTCACACAGGCTTTTGATAGATGTAATTTAGAGGCCTTTGACATCCAGGAGTGAAATTGCCATGTCCAGGAATGTTTTTGTGATACATTTTCAATGTAAATAGATAATTAAGCAGTAAAATGGTGCTTGTTTTAGTTCTGGTTTGTTGAAATCCGATCAACAAAACGATAACAACCAATCAGATTTGTTTTCAAAATCTTGAGAATGTCACATGACCTGGAACACAATTAAGAATGCCATTTCACAGACGTTCCCTCCCCAATTTTTTCCCTAGGAGGGAGGGGTGGGAAACGGCTGTACACAGGCTGTACACAGGCACACAGTTTTGCATACACATTTTAAAACCTTGTTATTTGTCTACAGCTTTGTAGAATTTACAAGCATTTTATAAATATCAAGAATCCAAATATCATCATCAAGGCTATGCTTTAACATTTTGGTAAGTGGTTATTAAGGTGACTCCCTATAGTAATTTTTGGACCAAACCGTTCACTTTTATTTGCCTTGTTTATAGCTCTTTAATCTGCAGCTATCGATTTGATATTGATACCAGCTATAGAGGGTAAGATGAAAGTTTTCAATTCTGGCAGTTTTAATATGATCAGCATTACCATGGCAACGATAAACAATTATCGTTGAAATTGGTTTTTGCTAAATATCTCAAAAACCTGACCTGCTCGGGACAAGCAGTAAACGACATCATTAACTTCAAGCTAAGGCAAAGCAAATTAGACTATCTTAAAGAAATTCAATCTGTTTGATTTTGAGTAATTTGCAGAAATATTCTGAAGCATTCATTTTTATATGCTGAAAGTCACGACCGCCCAAACGTTACTCAGAAGACGTGAAACACCAACAAAACACTGTAAAGAAGCCTTTGCTTGTACACTTCAAAGGGGCTAAATGGTTATTCTTAACTCTCTTCCAAAGCGAAGATATTACTTTTTCTTTACAGGCAACTTTTGATAAACATTGCCATAACGTCTATTTCGAAATTATTTCCAAAATATCTCTCAAATGACTTAATATTTTTGCTTGATATGCTAGGAGTGTATTTATTATCATCTTCGAAACAACATTTGAAAATCCCATTAAGGTTGAAACAGTAAAACATTTTAAAATTCACCGTTAAAGATGACCTACAAATGAACCACAACTCCAGAATGCAAACGGCCGCGACAGCACTTCATTAGCATACTGACACCACGTGTGAAGCTTGGAGACCTCGTTAGCATAACAAGGCACGCTATTCACAATTGTCGCCATCACCCCAGCTCAACTTGCTATAGGAAGACAGCTTCACTGTGTACCAGATGAACATGAAGACTGCTTAAAGAACTCTAGTAAAAAGGCCACTGAAAGATACTTGTATCTCCTTAGACTGTTGAATCAATATTGGGGACGTTGGCAGAAGGAGTATGTCTCTCATCTAAATGTAAGAAACAAATGGTTGAAAGAAGAAGTTCCAATTCGTGTAGGAGACATTGTAATGAAAAGACAATGTTTCTCGTCTCAAGTGGTTACTGGCCAAGGTTGAAGAAGTACACCCAGGAAAGGACAGTCTTGTTCGTACAGCTACCGTTAAAACGCAACGAGGTCTCCTCAACAGACCAGTACAGCGATTGCATAAGTTGGAAGTTGACTTAAATCCTCATCATGAGGACAAAAAAGGGGACTTTTTCCCAAATGGTGGGGAAACATCTGTTAATGCTAAAGAAGTTCCTAAGCCCTGCAGTGTGAACAGATCTGAGATTGTCCCCCAGAGTGGACAAGGTGGGGAAGATGTTGCAGCCCAATATGTAACAAGAAAAGGACGAACAGTACAGAGGCCCAAGAGGCCCAAGAGGCTAGATTTATAGTTGCACCCCTCCCCGGGTAGGGACACATTGTAACCCCTAGGAATTTCTTTCGTTCTGACATGTTTTGTAATGCAGTAAAGGTTGTCAGTAAAGCGTTGCGTTAAAAATGGCCTTCACTGTCGTCAGTTCCGAAACATCCCGGACCAAACACGGACTTGAAGTGGAGTCAATGTATAGCTTTGTCCAACGGCAAATGTATAAATATGTTCTTCCCACACATCCAATGGTAAAGATGCAGAGTTATCTGCGATCACGGCTTTGCATAGTTTGAGATTTTTGGATGTCACGATGATAGTTTCACCCATGCTTGTTATCTTTCCACAAACCACCACGCTGTCCCACTCTTTACGTGCGTTTAGCACTTCTAATAGTTCAAATGGCTCTTCGTCAAGCGTACTCGGCACATCATTCACAACTACCTTCCTGTGTTCTGTTCACTGGGGTGCTACGGCTTTGACTTTCAGCAAACAATGGCCTCTTTGTGGCGAGTACAGTAACGCTTCGCAACTTTCGTTGTGTGATGTCTGTAATGTCAGACTAACATAGTCCATTGTATCACTACGATTTCTTTTGACAGATGACAGGTTATGGACATAGCCGATGATTGATTCTTCTGGCTTTCTTTATGACGGCCACTTTTTAGAATTTGACAAAGATGAGGACGCCATGGTTAATCAGGAACAAGTCCAAGTCAGTATTCACAACAATCAGGTAGTCTTGTGAGAAGCACAGTGGACAACACAGTGGACAGCCTTCTGGTGTGCTGGGCTATTTATACTGGATCAGAATGCAAGTTTTGTAATGGCTTTCTTTTGTAAATGTTCGTGAATTATCATTGGTCGGTTTTACCATTTAATTCTGTGTTTTGATTGGATAATCATTTTGGCTTTACGTTGTGTTTTAGCTGTTTGATCATAGTTTTTCTGAATCATGATCTGATAGACACTAACTAGTTACTTTGCTTTGTACCTGGTGTATGTTTAGAGAATATAAGGTGAGGAATTAAAATATAGTATAATTAGCTAAAGATTAGAGTGAAGACACAAAACCTGTGTAATAAAATCGAAGCTTAGAGTGATTTTCCGTCGTCTGTGAAAAGAAAACAACACTACTAAGGGTGCAGCTATAGAACACTTATGTCAGCATTTTTTTGCGGGTGGGAATATGACCCGAAACTGCATAAATTAATTTTTTAGCGCAGGAATTGTGAGCGTTGGAAAGTTGGAAAACGTTTTGGCCCGGCTGGGAATCGAGTCCGCGGGAAAACGAAAATCTATGGGATTATAACCCAGAAAAAAAATTCCTACTGAGTTTACTACAAGTTAGGTAACAAAAAACCCAAGCTGCCTAGGATGTTTGCAAAAAAATGTTTTTGGGGCACTCTAGGACTAAGCGATCTAACAATTTTAATAGAATAACTCAAAGACAAATTAGCATGAATTGTACATCTTTTGATTTTGACTAAGCGAGCACGTACTTTACAGTTGGCTGGACACAGAACAAAAGGTTTGGACATGAACACAAAAGATGTAGATTTACAAAAAATATTTTATTGTACAAAATGAATTTTAATGTGACCACAGTTTTGATTTGGTTTCTACAACTTGATGGTGCAAGAGCATTGCCTTATGAGCAGTATCTACAGGACTAAGTAAACAATTCTCCTGTTTCCTCGACTAAATATGTAAAAACAGTAAAAATTTTAGGAGAAAAAAATTCCTAGTTTACTGCAAGCAAAGTTTATTTTCGTGAGGCGCTTTGGAGTTAGTGATCGGCTAAGACTTTTAACAGAGTAACTTAGAAGAACTACATTGCATGTAGAGAGCGCGGGAAAAGGCAAAAACTCTCAGGTTAGAACTCAGCCAAAACTGAAATCCAAATTCCTAGATTTACGACAAGTACGGTTGTGAAGAAGAAGATGGAGGTAAAACTGTTCGCAAAAAAAAGTTTTTTTCAGGGCTCTAGGACTAGATGGTCCAGCACTTTTAATAGAACTAGACGCTAATGTAGCGTGAAGTCGGGCTACTTGAGCGTAAAATTGTATGTTGTTTGCAGCGCGAAGATAAACACTTGCAACGTGAGATAACTGCTATGGTTCATTTCTAATAGAAAGTGCTGCGAGCAGAAAACAGCTGGTGTATCCAAGTTAAGCAGAACTGTTCCCCTAAAACTCACGAAAGTACACCGCTTTCTCTGATATGAAATGTTTCTTGTCTATCTCTTGTGCGTTGTGTGACGAACACTGCTAGTTGACCTTCAATGCTACAAAACATAATTCTCCAGGATCAGTGTCGGACACACACTATGACAGTTATTTAGCAAATATTTAGCACTTTGAGTAAAAGCAATTTTTCAAACAATCACAAACGGCTAGCGTTGGCAATGATTATAAAACTAACTGATTTTAAAAAGCTAGTTGCATCACGGTCAAAGATACCGCATTTGTCTACTGTATTTGACGCTTTAGATTAAAAGAATGATAAATACAATTCCATCACATACAAAGTATAAAATTTTCTTTCATAGGGTAACCAAATATATTGCAGAGATTCTCAGTGTGACCTCACTTTATACTTATTATCTTGGCTTGAATTGATTCGGCCCGTAGACGAGCTTCGATTCGAAACAGAACATTCGTAACAGAACATTGCCATCTCGAAAAAATATCACTTAGCATTTTGTGACTTTCATTTTTGTCACTGTTATTTGTATTGTCATTTGTGATATTTTTGCTATAATCATCATGGATCTGGTGTGAACTAGTGAGAACTCGTTTTACTGCTTGTTTTCCTAGACATGTTCGATATGTTAGACAGTCCTTGAAACAACCCGGGTCGAAATGTACGCTCATAGACATCTTTTAGTGTGGGTCTATCACGGACGGTGTGTGCATTTGTATGTGATTTGAGCGTCTTTATAGCAGGTAATTTCTTCGACATCTTCAAGAATGACTTCGTAATAAAGTCTTGTAAACATATATCTTCCCTTCGCTCCCTTCTCGAACTTCGATCAACCATGTGGCTATCGTAAGACATGAATGGGATCCCTGTTGTCGAGTTCGTAAAGCATCATGGGGGGACTAAACGCGACGTGACAGAAGACCAAAAGGTAGAACTAAAGTCGGGCTAGCCGCCCGACTAATAAATCGAACACAAATTGGCATGAAGTGAACGCGTAGCATTGCCTTACGAGCATTATCTACAGGACTAGTAAACAATGTCTCCTGCTTTCTCGACCAAACATGTAAAAACGTACGAGGACACAGCGATGGTTGATATCAGTACAACGAACAGCAGTTCTCTTATCTTCTTGGCTTCTTCTATCAGCACCGTTGAAAAGAAGACGGTGGTAAAGTTAGGGCCAAACGATCTAACACTTTCCCGATTGAGTAATTTGAAGAACCAGAGTAAACGTGAAAAGGCAAAAACTCTTTGGTTAGGGCTAAGCAAAACTGAAAAAAAACAAATTCCAAGATTACGTCAAACACGACTGAGAAGAAGAAGCTAGAAGACGGAGTAAAAATTGTTCGCACAAAAGTCTAACAGTTTTAACAGAATAACTCGACCACAAATTAGCATGAATTAGTATGATTGAATGCATAGTCTTCAACCTTTAAGATACCAGCAATTGTAAGGACGCTAGACAAACTAAACTAGATGCACACGTGCGTTCACTCGTGCCCTGGGAGCGGTGCCCTAGGAGAGGCTTCAATGACCGGCCCCGTTCGTACTCTTCCCCGAGCCGTTTCACGCATTCTTCACTTAACAATAACTTAATAATAAAGACCTCTTTTGACCTTTTTAAAGAATATCTGATTAGTCAATTTGTCTGTTTGTCCTTCTATTATCATGCATGGGTATGCTATCTCCAACATGCAAAAATATTACAGTTTATTCAAGTTTTTATTTCACTATATATCTCAATTGTTTGCTGTAAAGACTTCTACAACGGCGTTTTTGACACAATAACAAATCTTGTATTTTTTCGTTCATGTTTCGGATGTTTTAAGAGAGTTACGTGACCAACAAGGTCAATTGAACCTAGCCATTCCATGCCAATGGTCTGATCTTAAAATTCAGTACAAAAACCTCTCAAGGTCTCTTGAATGCTTGAATGAGGAATATAATTGACTTGCTTCTATGTATGTTCATTTAGCAATATGTAGGATGCATGAGAAATTCGTAGCTAGATTTCCAGCTCATAGGAAATAGTCTTTATCGCGAGGGCATTGTTCCAAGTACTCCATTTAGAGTTCGATATATTTGCTCAAAGTATTGGAGATAAAGCTCAAAGTAACAGCCCATTCTAAAGCTCTTAGAAGTATATAGGTATATCTCGAGTTAAAAGCTCCAAATTACATTGTTCTACTGTAGGAAAAGCCTGTCTCTGAAAGCTATTTTCTTTGACGTCAGCCATCTTGCATTCCTAAAGTTCCGGGCTTGCCTTCACTATGAAGAGTTTGCACGCGCTCAAAGTTGATGAATGAAGGGCATTGTTTCTTACGCTCTTAACCAATCAGGAGTGCACACGTCACCGATTGCGCAAAAATGCCGCATTCTCGAGACGAAAAGAGAAAAAACATTTGCAGTTTATAACTCGTTCCTGGCCTAAAGGCCTGGGCATGAGTAATTAGCTCTTTATCATGTAATCATATAATAGTCAGGTGTATGTAATTTTCGCAGTAAATGAAGTATTTTGTATGTGTTGTATCATCGCTTGGTTTTTATGTCCAGTTCAAAAGTGCACATTAATTCACGAGAAAAAAAATATTGATCTATGAAAAACGAATAGTCTACATGCAGTTCAGAAAAAATATCGTACCATTTTTCAAAGAGACCTTTGGGTATGATTGGGTACGTGAAGACAGCAAGCACGACATGGGTACGGCAGAAATTGCCATTAGTTTTACACATATCTCGATACTGACAGTTATAGGACAGTGCGCTAAGTTTCACACTTACATAGAAACTGCTCTTATATGTACTAGGATGTACACATTTTTTTATACAAGCAATGGATACTACAAATCATATGTTTATACAACTTTATAAGCAAAACTTTATAAGCAAAATGTTCCGAATCGTTCTTCGTTCTTCTTCTTCTTTCGTTCTTCTTTAACTAAACAGACAAACAAAAAAGCACCATTCCTACCCAAAGCCGTTCAGATATCCCTGTAATTCCAATCTAGCAAAACGTCAACGCTTAACTTTGTGTTGTAGCTATGAAGCTAAGCATGGTTTAAAAAGACCGTTTTGCTCGCGTAACTTGACCGAATAGTGCAAGCTGTATCTATAGGAGAGACCAAGTTCAGATCCTATCAGAGTAGAGAGTGTCAAAGATCATCCTAACTACTACACTGCGAATGTTAACAAAACGGAATTCCAAAAGTGGATCAATGGAATGGATAGACGATTTTTTAAAACAGAACTCGTCAGCGACATTGAAACACAACAGCTGTGTGCAAGAGAAATTATTAGAAACGTATGTGTATCGTTCTTTGAAGCAAGACAATTTAGGGGTGACAGATGAGTACATGGTTGGAAAAATAATCCAGAACAAGGCTGTAGATGATGGAAGCTCGGAGTTCAGAAACACTCTGGGTTTTATTGAAGCTTATCACCACTTACACAAACTAAGCGGTGATCTTGATGGTGGATTATTAGAAAACAATCTCATATGTGAGATTCATAAGATATTGATGAAATATCACAAAGATATCCACACAGCAAGAAAGTATGGTGTTCAAGACAGTATTGTGGAATTTGAAGGAAGTATTCACTATTAATCCAGTCACTACCACATAGAAAGTGAAATGCAACACAGAGTGAAAGATGATGTAAAATCCTTGGAAGAATTGATAAGATTATTGGCCTGGTTGGTGTACACATTTTTGAACGTACATCCCTTTTTTGATGCAAATGGAAGAATAATTCGTTTACTTTATACTTACATCATGGAAGCTTATGGTTTTCCTTTTCAAGTTCCTTTACTTTGGTTCAACGAAAACGAACCATTTTCAAACTACCACGAAGGGAAAGATTATTGTAAATGGTGTAAGCTTCTGTGGAGCGCAAGAGTTACAAAAGACTTGACTGTTTTGGAAAACGACTTGATTTGTAGCTTAAAATTGTATTGCCAAGATTATGAACGTTTTATAAAAGAGTATGCGACCAACCATTGATAAACTGACTATTACAAACGAGCAGCACATGTATAGCTCACGGGGATGTCTTTCACCCGAAAATCACACCTAATGAAAAACAATGTTCATCCCATGCCAGATTGTTTCTTTGTAACTTATAGAGTAAAAACAATTTTGCAATGACTTCTAATTTGACTGCGCCATATACTTTCAACATATGTACGACAAAGTACCTTTCATTTCTGATTAATGATGACGTTAAAACACAAAATGACACCCATACTTTACTTTTTCGGGCTCAATTGTACGATATCCGGGGTAGTCCTCATCTAGGTTTTTACATTTTTATTTCTTCCTGGCAACCAACTGTGTATTTCTCTGTCATTCTGTAAAGGACAAGCAACAACCCTTTTTGAAGAACAGGATAGTAATTCCTCTTTCTTTGTCAACTTTGTTCAGCTCTGGTCATTTCTAAATTCTGTTCAATAACCAGAAATTGTCTACTGGCAAGCGATTTTCTACCTACGACTTTTATGATTTTGGCGTAATTTCAGGCTGGATTTCAGGAATACATTCTTCAAATGTAGGTAGAGATTGATCGCACAACCATTCCCCCATTTTTTTGTTCACTGAGATAGATAATAGAAATGCGCCGAAGCAATGTCACAAGTTAGATCTGTAAAGGTTTCACCTGTTTTCAAGAACTTCATAGTGATAACAATCCATTAATCAATTTGTAAGATAAACTTGGTATTATATTTTAGCATCAGATGGATTTGTAATCGTGACTTCGTTTTGCAGTAACATTGTTTCAACTTGAGCTGAAAGCTCATACTTTGAATATTTAGTTTGAGTCGCTTTGTTTGTAGAGCTTAGATATTCTTGCTCTCCCTCGTCGAGTTCAAAACTATCTAGGGAAGAGCTACTTGAATCCCAATCTGTTCTACAGATTCCACTTTCGTTTTCTTGGAAACAAATGACCTTTCTTCAGGTGCCTTTCTCTTACTCGCACAAGCCTTTGCTACTTCCCGTGGAGTGAATGCTTTCAATGGATCCGGGTTTTCAGCTGTTGGCCCTTTCTCTCCAGGCCAATGAACTGCACAAATATAGGTATTCCTTGTAATCTTTGATATATCGAAGTGTTCTTGCGAACATGCTGAAATCCATCGCTGACATTTTTCAGTTCCTTGCAACGGCTTTGGGAATGGAATGAATGCTTTTTGACCTGAGGCTTCCATTTCTTGAAGTGATTTCGGAAGCTTTTCAGGGTATCTTGGGTCATTTGGACACTTCCCCAGCAACAATACTTAGCACTAACCATATTCCGGCCTTTGTACTGATTTGATTGAGTTTTAGAGCGCGGTCACACTATGCTACTATTTTGCTTTGAACGAGCTTGCTTATGACGTAAGAATAAGCGCGGCTAGAAATCTGAGACAAGCACGAGAGGGGCACACAGAAACAAGTACATTGTTTGGCCTTAAAGTGTTGATTGATGAACTAACATTGCTGTATCACAACAACAATTTTCGCGCAAAATATCAAGTAGATCTGCAACATGGAAATCGAAGATATCTTGCTCCTTTTGTGGTCTATGTATTTTCGTTTTGCACTCAGAAGACGGAGACGAAGAATACTCAGTTTATTTCAGCAAATGACCCGAAACATATTTCTAATTTTAAGTATGAATACAATGGCTTTGGTTTTAATGATATGTGAATATTTTCAAACCAGGATGGCTCGTTTTGATCGAGTATGGTGTCTTCACCGGCCAGACTTTGGTTGGTTTGAAGTCATGCTCTTGGACAACAGTCAATCCAGATACTGGAAGGAACATTTTAGAATGAGCAAGGGGACATTCATAGAACTTGTGAACCTCGTGGGCCCATACACTAGCCGTAGAAACACAAGACTGCGTGAAGCTGTTTCTACGCCTAAACGAGTAGCTATTGCTTTATGGCGCCTTGCTACAGGAAACAGCTTTTCGTAGCATCGCTGCTCATTTCGTTGTGGGGAAGTCGACATGCATAACAATAGCCAGGGATTTCTCCGACACGCTGAATAGATTTTCCCGGAGATATATCAAATTCCCAGTTAATTGTCGTGACACAGCGAGAGCCATTGCATTATTTGAAGACGACTGCAATATTCCCCAAGCCTTGGGCGCGATCGATGGAACACATATAGAAATAATCGCTCCGGAGAATCCTTTTGATTATTTTGATCGCCAGCATCGCTATAGCGTTATCATGCAAGCAGTGGTTGGAGAGAATCTGTTTTTGGATACTGCCATTGGATACCCAGGAAGCATGCACGATGCAAGAGTATTGAGACACTCTGAAATATTCACGAAGGCTGAAAATAAAGACATTTTAAAAGAACCAGTAATTATCAAAAATGGAATTCAAATCAGGCCTTTATTGCTCGGGGATGGGGCATATCCACTTTTGCCCTGGCTACTAAAACCATACCCAAATAATGCCGCTCTTACTCCAACACAACAAGTTTTTAATAGGACCCTGTCTTCAGCGCGTTCTACAGTAGAGCGAGCGTTTGGTACTCTGAAAGGGCGCTGGAGAGTTTTGTTAAAGAGACTGGACAATCGCTTTGACAATATTTCTAAAGTAATTCTGACCTGTTGTATTCTTCATAATTTCTGCCAGCAAGCAGGCGAAGAATTTGATGATCAAGAAGTTATGCGACGAATTATTGACATTGAACGATCTTATTTAAGGGCAAGACGGCAAGGGAATCGAGCAAATCAAAATCCTGCAGCTCAAGTGATTCGAAATCAGATAGAAATAGACTTGTAGTACCATGTACGTTTTATCAGTATATAGTTCATGAAAGGCAAAACAAAATATATAGCCATCAATAGTCCCCTTTAATCTGTTTAATTTGAATACATTTATACATCTTACATAGGTCAAAATATGTTTCAAGTACTATGATAATATTATAGTACAGTTTATTTTTTTAATAGCTGAGCCATACGCAAGAAAAATTCTTGGTCTCGTCGCCTAACTCGTCTAACTTTCGCTGGTCCATTTCCAATTTCATCATCAGTTCTTCAGATCTTGCTTGCGATCTCTCCATTGCTTGCATCTGTACATTTTGAATTTTTAACATTTTTTCTGTTAAATTTTGGAAAGATTCTTGGATGGATGCTTTTCCTTTTCATGCTTTCTTTTTGGTGGAGGGTTGCTTGGATGACTTGCGCTTCTTCTCTTTAGCAGTGCATATGTCGCTCACATCATCATCATCGTCGTCATCATCATCATCATCATCTAACTCGACATCTGAGTCCTTCGAGGATGTACTCTTACTACTAGGCGACCCACTTTCACTACCATCGAGAGACTGGATTACTCCAGGCATAGTAACCACGGTTCTTGATCCTAGTATCTGGTCAAAGATATCATAATGTGGGCTACTTTTCTTTACTCGTCCTGTTTGATTATTGTTCGCTTTTGCATCCTTGTATGCTTTCTTCAAGTTTCGCAATTTGTCTTTACATTGCTTCATGGTTTTACTCGGCTCTACTTTATTTACAGCCTCAAGTAATTTTCTTCCAAGCTTCAGAGGATCTGCTGCTTTCTAACTCGTCAATACGTTTATTCCATTCTTGAACCAAGATTAGGGTTTGATCATCAGACCACTTGGATGTTGATTTCCCGCCAGAAATCGAATTGCTTCCAATATCATTGCTGGTACTCGCCCAATGCTGCCTAACGAAGAAGATTGACCAGCTGTTCTTCTGATGGACGTGATGAAGGAAAATATAATGTTGTATTTGCAGGATACTGACTTGCTAGAGGTTGTATTGCTGGTCGATACATTTGCGCGCCAAAACTGTTCACAGCAGAATTCAAGCCAATACCTTGATCATGCGCCATAAATACAGCAGATGAAGGATATAGATGCTGTTGCTGTTCATTTGTAATACCAGATGAAAAAAAATTGGTGCCAACTTGTGTTTCTAGACATCATTCACAAACCAATTTTATAGGAAACCTTATCAAACGTAACTACGCGTAATGGGTTATGATTGCGATGTTTGAGCTTGGTTTTTATGGATCTTTCGATATGTACAAGCCTACCGTAATATCATTGGTCGATACATTTAAGCCAATTATTTTCTTCCGCTTAGCACTCTCAAAACATGGTCAAGAGTACTCTTGAACGCTGCTTCGGTTCCTTTGTAGATTCTAGCAATTCGCATCAGATTTCAACCAAGTCCGGTTCCACCATTCTTATCAGTCACACCAGAAAATGAGCTAGAAACGTGCTAAGTAAACAGATTATCCCCAAGCAAGCAAGTTTCTAGCGCAAGTGTGACTGCGGCCTTAGTTCTGTTAAAATAACGAAAAGGCTTGCTAATAGTTCGATCGCACACTGATACTCTGTAAATTAATCGCTTTATTTGTCTAAGTCTCGCGGGGGGTCTAAGGTCAGGTGATCTATTTTTAGAAACTGTGAAAAGTGCTATTGCGTTCGCAAGCAGAGCTCTTACTGATACAGAGTCCTGCTATGCTCCCATCAAAAGGGAGTTCCTGGCTGTTTGACCAGTATGCCTACGGTAGGCCAGTGCAAGTTGAGTGTGATCACATACCTCTTGAGTCCATTACAAAGAAACCGCTGAGAAATGCTCCAAGAGACTTCAAGGCATGCTACTGAAGGCGCAGAGATACGACTACAACGTCAAATACAAACCCGGTACGCAGATGTACTTAGCGGACACCCTGAGTTGAGCCTACCTGCCTGATACTGGACCAAATCACAGTCAAAGAGATTTTGAATACGTGAATGCTGCAAAGTTTGTGTTAATGTCTGATGAAAAGAAGCACAGGATCAAGGAAGCAACAAGGGAAGATGAAGTTCTCCAACAGCTCAAGTCAGTCATTCTTTGTGGATGGCCAGAAGACAAATCAAAGCTTCTACCCATCTTGACACCATACTTCTTAGAGATGAACTAGCACTTCATGACGGTTTAATATACAGAGGCGAGAGGCTTGTTATCCCAATATCACTCTGCAAAGAATTCAAACAAGAGGTACACAAGTCGCACATTGGGGTCAACGGATGCATCCGTGGAGCTCGAGAAGCGATGTTTTGGCCAGGGATGACTTCCCAAATAAAAGAAGAAGTAGCACAGTGTGAAACATGTCAACTCTACGAGTCCAAGCAACAGAAGGAAACCTTACAGAGTCACGAAGCAACAGATAGGCCCTGGCAAGTAGTAGGTATGGACATTTTTCATGTCAACAACAAAGACTACCTCATAACTGTGGACTATTTCTCAAATTTTTGGGAAATTAATCATCTGCCTGATCTGAAAGCAACCACAGTGATCAGAAAGCTAAAAATTCATTTTGCACGAAATGGTATTCCTGACTGCATCATAAGCGATAATGGGCCGCAGTTTGCATCTGAAGAATTTATGGGGTTTGCAAAGTTGTGGAAGTTCGAACATAGAACAAGCAGCCTGGGCCATCAACAAGCAAATGGCAAAGCCGAATCTGCCGTTAAGAGGGCAAAGAAGCTTCTACTGAAATCCAAAAACAACCACACTGATCCCTACTTAGTGATATTGGCACACAGACAAACCCCTACCGAAGCAACAGAGATGAGTCCAGCACAGCGATTTCTTGGTTGGCGCACCAATACTCAACTCCCTACAACTGCAGCACTACTCAAACCATGTCAGTTGGACACAGATAAAGTTAAACTTCAAACAAAATATGCACAAGCCAGACAAGCTTATTATTATAACAGAGGGGCTAAAGACCTGAATCCTCTTGGGAAGGTGATACTGTGAGAATGCGCCCATTCTCATTAAACAAGAAGACATGGGAAAAGGCGGTAGTCACAAGACGACTAGATGAAAGATTGTATGACGTAGAAACAGACACTGGTTCTTACAGAAGAAACAGAATTGACTTGAAGGAGACAAAAGAGACTGCAAATTCCCCTGTTAATGAGAATGTTGACACTCCTCTACCTGAGATCAACATACCTACAGCAAAACAAGCACCTGTAGTACCCAACATTCTTACAGAGGATCCACCACCACCACCACTTAGGAGCTCTCTACATTCTACCAGAGAACCTGCCTATCTCAAAGACTATCAGCACTGAAAGCTGAAACAAAGAACTGAGACCTATGAACAATGGACAATTATCATGTAGAAGTAGATCTGTATGATGTGTGTTCATATTTTTATTTGTTACTGTTACTGTTATATTTAGTCAATATTTAGATGACTTCCTCAAAGGAGGGGGCATGTTATGTAATATATAATGTGTATCGGGTTAGAGTCTGTTGTATGGACACGTGCATGCAAGCAAGCAATAAAAGAGCAAGCACCACAAGGCCTTATATCCTTTTGTTATCCACTTATCATTACAGAAACCTGGGAAGACAAATGACAAACATATTTGACAGAAAAGGATAGGTTTAACAATTTATTGTAAATTTGCTTACCACAACAAACTCTTCTTTCTTACTTTTGCTTTGGAATGCCTCCACGTGAAGCACTTCTTCAGACAAAAGGCTCGTTTCAGTAATAAGTCACTGGTCGTTAAGTTTAACAACCACTCCATCCTCCTCTGTATCTCTAAAATACCAAGGATCACTCCCGGCAATTTCGTCGAACGAATTACAAGGCATAGTTAAAAAAAGATATATAGAGAGAACAATATTGACAAATTGAAGTGAAAGTGAAAACTATAATAATAGTGAAAATAAGAATTACTGCAAGTTGAATAATTGTTTGATCTCTCTTGTCAATCAAGCTCAGTTGTGAAATGTGCCATGCTGCAACTTAACTCCATTTTATACATAAAATCATTTCCTGTTGTAATTACAATGCACAAAGAGCGTCTGTGCAAAAGGGGCTCCTGCTGACATTGGAGAGTAGTGGGTTGTTTCTTTTTTTCAAAAAAAAGATTGGCTTGTAATCATCAATATTTATTTACAATGTATAATAGCAACTACACCATATTTTACAGGCGAACAATTCACGGTGGTTGAAGCCGATAGGGAACTTATTTCAGAGACAAGAATATGTCGCATGACGTATTGCCTGCTCGGGAATACAAGGACCATAGCCTTGGAGTGGGGATATGTCATGATCGACTAATGTTTGAGTCAGGAATATGTACCTACTGCCTTGGAATGGTGGGATTTCATTTCTCCAACAGTAGTGTCAAGATTTAAAGGGACACAGTGCTTAATAAGGGTTGTGTCGTCTGTGTATTGAAATGCCGTACAGTCATGGATTTCATTCAGATCATTTGCGTACAGGTTAAAGCTGGCCCCAAGATCGACCCCTGTGGTACATCAAATTTAACGTCAACCAGCTCAGATGTTTTATCGTTGACTTGTACAAACTGTCGTCTGTTACCAATGTAACTTAAGATCCAGTGTAGAAAGTGTTTTGAGAATCCCATTTTGTGCATTTTTTCCAGAATTTTGGTATGATCGACCATGTTGAACGCCTTTGAATAATCTGCGAATATAGCCATGGTTATTTCACCTTTCTTCATAGCTTGGATGATGTCGTCTCTGAAACGCAGCAGGATCGTGGTTGTAGAATGTCCTTTTCTATAGCCAGAGATTTTCTCATGAAGTATACTGTGCTTATCAATATGTTCTGTCATCTGTAATGGTGTGCGGCATAGTTGAGACATTGTGCCCTTAAATTGACATTCTTTGATATTATACCCACCATGTAAGTCTTGGAACGGCCATATATTCTGAATCCCCCTCCCCCCGACACAATGTTGGTTGGGTCAAGTGTTGGACCTAGCAGGAATCTCCCCGGCCTACTCAACATTGAGAGAGGGGGGAAGAGGGAGCATAAAACAGGGTTGGCTAATTAAGGCCAAAATTGGGACAGTGTCTCAATTTCAGGTGTCTCAGGTTCTGCACGCCGTTGTGGCTCAGTATCCTGGATGGATATCCTGGATGTCTTCCATGCCTTTGGAAAGATGGTCTGGTCGATGCGTTCGTTTATGATGTGCGTCAGTGGTGAAGTGATGTGTTGTGTCACAAGCTTGACATACTTAGCAGGGATAAGTTCAGGCCCTGTCGCACAATCAGATCTGATGCTTTTAATCTGTTGTTCAACTTCTTTAAAGGTGACTTTACGTAGTGTGAAGGAGCCATTTTCGTTGTGATCTGATAAAGAGTTGATGTGATTTTGCAGATTTTCTACTGAGGTTGGATTAGTTCCCAGTATTCTCTGAGTAGTGTTGCTAAAGTGCTTGTTCAACTCGTCAGCATCGGCATGAATAGGCTTTGAACTGGGATTAAGGATTCGGTGGATTGTACGCCATAGTTCTTTTGGTGATTTTGATGACAGTGCCTTCTGATAAAATGATCGTTTTGCCTGCTTGATTTATGTTCTAAGTAAATTTCGTATGTCTCTAAACTTTTCCATATATCCTCTGATTAGATGCAGAAGCGAAGATTTTTAAGTTAGATAGTTTGAAATCAGATGAAAACTTTTTAAACAGGTTTTCCTAACTATAGCACATTTCCTGAGAACATTTAAGTCTTTGAACACAAAGGGAAAAATGTGAGAGATTATTCAGCTATTAAAAATGATGTTACTGCAGACTTTTATCAAAACCAAGAAGATGAAGACAAAGAATGAGGCTTCTCAAAACATTGAAAAACACAAAAACTGGCAGACCAAGAAAACTGGCAGTCATTGAAATTGTGATCTGTAGACTGAGAAGGGGATTTTCTGAACTGCATTTGGCTAATCTTTTTGGAGTGTCCCAGTCAGCAATTCTGGCATGGATAGGAAGCAGATGTTTTAGCCTCTTTAGAACCCCAAGTCTTTGCGCAATTTTACTCTGAATCTGATCAATATGATTATATCAGGTATAGAATACTTCTTTGGGATATTATAAACGTCTACAACTGCAACATAAACATCCAAACATACTCACTCACTCTCTGCACTCCGCACATGTCCTTCTCAATAATGTCCCATCATGCATTGCTGCATTTACAACTCTACACCTCTCCTCTCTTTGAAATGAAATGTCAACTGATTAAGATAATGTATAATGTCTGATAAGTTTCTTAAGGGTTTAGTTCAAAGTCTTTAAATGCTCTAGGCATCTGTCCTCGGGTTGTCATCATAGGGTATCTTCTTTCTCCTTGTGTTATGTTCTCTCTCTCATCAGGCTGGAATAATTCGCCAGGGGTCACATCCTCGATGTCCAGATCAACGATTTGTTCTTCATCTTTATAGAAAGACTGCTTCTCTAGCTTCACTGCTTTGAACATACTTGAATTACGTGTTATGCTATGTCGTCCATCTGAGGCTGTAATCATGGTTCCCTTTTCCCCCGTCACTATATAGGGCTGTGGATTAAAGTAAGGTTCAGTCTTCTTTGGGTGGGCTTTGCCTTTGTGAAATGGTACATGATCACGTGGACTTATCCTTGACTCTTTTACATGTCTTCTCACGCCAGCGTACTCTTTCATCTTGTCCTTCTGTTGTTGGTCCTTCATCCTTATCTCCTTGTCCCTTGGACTGGTGACTGGGGCTTCTGGTAGCTTTGTCCTCATGGGCCGTCCATATAGCGCTGTGTAAGGCGGTAGTCCATTCGAGCTGTGAGGTGTGGCTCTGTAGTTTCTAAGAAATCTGTTCAATTCTTCCTTCCAGTTCTTGTGTTCCACATTTGCTGTAGTACAAACTTTCTTGATGTTCCTCATGAATCTTTCACACTCACCATTTGCTTCAGGCCACAACGGTGTAATATATGTCTGTGCTTTATCCCCCATCTGTTGTGTATACCTTGCAAAAGACTCCGATTTAAATGGTGGGCCATTGTCTGACTGAATTTTGGCTGGTATCTGATGTCTTGAGATGATGTTGTCCAGGTGAGGTATCACTGCGTCAGCGCTGGTTGAATGTACAACTTCAACCTCTGGAATTCTAGAGTAATCATCAGTTACCACCAGTACATGTTGTCCTGAGGGTAGAGGGCCAAAGAGATCTGCTAAAACTTCAAGCCAAGGACTATCTGGTAGTCTTGACATCTGAAGTGGCTCTCTTATGTTTTGCTTTACGGTGGCTTGACAAGCTAGGCAGCTGCTTATCTTGTCTTCAATGAGAGTGTCAATGAATGGAAACCACTCCTTTTCTCTGATCACTGCTTTCGTCTTGGCCATGCCCTGGTGACCTTCATGAGCTATGTCAACTGATCTATTCTGCAATGACTCAGGCATCACTATTTTTGTACCTCGAAGTACTAAGTTGCCTTCAGCATTAACACTAAGCTCATCTTTGACTGTATGAAATGAGTTTATGTAAGGCCTTGTTGTCTAGTCTCGAGTCCTGAGGGTCCTTCTTGTCCCAGCTTCCATTCTGTATGCATTCTATAACTCTTTGCAGAGTGTGATCATTGAGAGTCTCCTCCTTTACTTCTTCAAGATCAATTGCGATAGGTATGGCATGTTGTGATATAAAATCGATGTACTCTTCAGCTATCTTCTCCTCGCGACTGTTGCTCTGAACTTGTTCCTTGGGATGTCTTGACATGTAGTCAGCAGGGTTGTCAGGACCTGGTGCATACATAATGTTGGGTTGGTATGGAGACCATCTTTCAATTCTTGGTGTTGGCTTTGACAAGGGATTGTTGAAGATGGATGTTAATGGTTTGTGATCTGTGTATATTGTCAGTGCTTTACTATAGCAATACAAATGGTAGTGTTCACAACCCCACACGACCGCTAGAGCTTCTCGTTCAATCTGTGAGTAGTTTTGCTCAGTTTTTGTGAGTGATCTGCTCCCATAGGCTACTACATGATAGTTACCACTCTGGTCTTGTTTGGTCAGGATCTCTCCGAAACCAACTGGACTGGCATCAACTATGATTTCTGTTGACTTGGACATGTCGAAGTATGCCAGTGCTGGTGCAGACTGAAGTTTCTCCTTGAGTTTATCAAAAGCTTCTTCAAGTGCTTGTGAGTCAACTCTCTCAACGGGGCTGTAAGAGTGGCATAGTCTTGGATGAATGTAGAAGAATAACCTGTCATGACAAGTACACTCCTTAGTTCCTTTACGTTTTTTTTAGGTGTTGCTAGGTTTTTGATATCCTCCACTTTCTTGGGATCAGGTTTCATTCCACCCTCGCTGAAAATAAAGCCAAAGAATTCCAGTGAGGCTTTGTTGAACTCACATTTCTCTGCGTTTAGGGTGAGGTTGTTGTCTGAGAACTTTTTTAGCACTCGGTCAAGTGTTTCATCATGACCCTTTTGAGTTTGAGCAAATACTATCACATCATCTGAAATGTTGATGGCACCTGGAATGTCTGCCAGTAACCGGGAAATAGCGTGTTGAAATATTTCTGCTGTTGCATTAATGCCAAAACTCAAACGCTTGTATCTGTATAGTCCAATATGCGTTGAGAAGGTTGTGATGTACCTACTCTATGGTGCTAGGGTTAGTTGGTGGTATCCTGAACGCAGATCAAGCTTTGAAAATACTGAGCTTCCATGTACTTGCGCTATTATGTCATCCACTGTAGGGGTGATATGCCTCTCTCTTTGAATGGCAGTATTTGCTGCTCTCATATCAACACACATCCTGATTTTGTCTGGTGCTTTTGGCTTGGGTGTTGCGACTATCGGGCTGACCCATGGAGTGGGTCCATCAACCTTTTCAATTATGTCATTGTCCAGGAGTTGCTTGAACTCATCTTCAACCTTGGCTCTCACGTAAAGGGAATTCGTCGATGTGGCTCTACGACTGTTATATGCAAATAATTCTGGGTATTTGTTGATTACCATGTCAGTATTGGAATTACCTGATGTGGGTAGATGATCAACGCTGTTACTCGTGTGAATGAGTTCTAAGTCTATACATGACTTGAAAGACAGTAGATTTCCGGGCTTCCCTTGGGTGACATAGAATGTAGACACTATAACTCTGTCTTTGGATTCAGCACTGTGCCTTGAACTTTCCTAGTAACGGCGCAGTGGCTTGGTTGAATTGTATTTCCTTTTTCCATCTTGGTTTTTGAGAGTTCGACCTCCATGCCTTTTGTCTTGATATAGTTGTCGTTTATCTTCTGGTATGTTTCCTCATCAAGAATGTCACAGGTTAACCCTGTGTCAGCAGTTATCGTGACTGGGCTTCCAGCTATAACTATGAGTAGGGAAGACACACTTGTAGATCTCTGATAGTCATTATACACAAATCTGGCCGCACGTCTTTGAACTGATTCTACAGCTGCAATTCCCTTTGCGGTATGAGGACTCCAAGCTGTACAAGCATACTCGGTGATGGGGCGTACAAGGACTTGATAGGCACGTTCTTTGACTTCACGCGGAGTAGAGTGAATGTTGCGTTGTAGGACGGCAAGCACGAGATTTGCCTTCTTTTGTACTTCCTCACATTGCTTGGTCCAGTTCAGTGTACACGTTATGTATACCCCAAGGTGCTTGTGGAATCTAACGCCTTCGATAGCGGTATTACATAAGTTATACGTAAATTCGGATGAATATTTTTTTAACGTTATACGCAAGGGTTGACACTTTGTTGGCGCAAATCTCATCTGCCAGCGAGAAGCCCAGGCCTCGAGGAGTTTAAGGTCTTTCTGGAGGATAAGATGATCTTCAGGTGTTTCGACTTTCTTGTAGATGGCTGTGTTGTCAGCAAACAGTTTGATGGACGATGATATTACTTTTGGTAGATCGTTTATGTATATGAGAAATAAAATGGGACCCAAGACTGTTCCCTGTGGTACACCAGACTTGACTGGAGACCAGTTGGAGTACGAGCCGTTGACAACTACACGCTGACAACGTTCGGTGAGAAAATCTTTGAGCCAAAGCTGTAAGTTACCTCGGATTCCATAGTAGTCAGCTTTGCCAAGCAACCGCTGGTGTGGCACTGAATCAAATGCTTTGGCGAAGTCTAAAAAGACAACGTCAACTTGGCCACGCTCGTTTAATACCCTTGACCACTCGTGTACCAGTGAAATCAACTGAGTCTCACAGGAAAGTCCTTTACGGAACCCATGCTGAAACATAGATATGGTTGAGTTCGAAGAGAAAAAAGCACAGACTTGACTACATATGATGTGCTCAAGGACTTTACACACAAGTGATGTCAGGGAAATCGGTCTGTAGTTCTCAGGGATTGATCTTTGAACTTTTTTGTAAATGCACGAGACATTTGCGTCTTTCCAGGCAGATGGTAACTTGCCAGAATTGAGCGACTGCTGGAAAATATTGGCTAGAATGGGAGCAATTTCACAGGCAATTTCTTTAAGAACCCTTGCGGGAATATGATCTGGCCCACATGCCTTGGTTACAGCTATTTTCTCTAGTTGTTTCCTCACACCCTGCACGGAAATATGGATATCAGGCATACTGCTGTATGGAGAATCACCAAGGGAAGGTATAGAGGACAAGTCCTCATCGGTAAACGCAGTGTCAAATTGCTCACGAAGAGCCTCCGCCTTGGAAGAGTCAGATGTACAAACTCTATTATTATGTATTAAGGGGGGAACACCAGTCGACTCAGACCTAAGTGACTTCAAGTAGGACCAGGCTTTCTTAATAGAGAATGAGCTCGCTCTACCATCTGATGTGATCCCACCCAAGATATCATTAACATAGGTGTCATGTGATTTGTTGTCAATGTCAATGTGTGTCTGGGTCTCGTTACGTAGTTTCTTGTAGGCTGACCAGTGCTGCAGTTTCTTTGTGTGTTTGGCCCTCTTGAAGCAGCGGTCTCTTTTCCTCATCTTGCGCTTGATAGCATCGCTAACCCATGGCAGATGACGCTTGCCTTTAGTAATTAAGTGGGGGATGTGCTTGTCAATTAAGGATTGTAATTCCCCAGAGACAGAGTTCCAGTTGTCTTCAACAGTGCTGCTTTGGTTTGAATTTCGATGCAAATAATGCTATGTCAGTTCATAGGCTGTCGTAATCACCCTTGTGGAATTTATAAATCTTTCTAGGTGGCTTTGGAGAGTACTTTGGTCACTAATGCCTGGAATGGTATGGCATGCCTGGACAGTGTGAGGATATGAGGAAAATACAAGGTTGAGGAGTCGTCCAGAAGCTGATCTTGTCTGGCCTTTAACGAACTGGGTTAGTCCATACTTAGCTACGACCTCCAAGAGGTGAGAATCACATGCATTATGTCGTAAGTTCTCATGTAGACATACGTCAGGCCAATTTATAGCCCCACAGTTGAAATCTCCACAAAGAACAACAAGCGGGAACTTGGCAGCTCGGTTGAAGACTTTCGCCAAGGAGTCGTCCAATAAGTCTAGATGTTCTGTGTCGGGTGAAGGGGGCGGTAAAAGCTTGATAGGTAAAGCTTTTTTGACTTTGCGAATTGCAGTGACGCCCAAATAATCTCACTGCCATTGACCGTTAGATGACATTCCTCCAAGGCAGTCCAATCATTCTTGACAGCAATGAAAACACCGCCTCCAGACAATGTTCAATCTTTTCTGTAAACCTCATAGGTTTTGGGAAATACAGAGTAGGTTGGCACTGAGTTGTCGATTTTAGACTCACAGCCCAGGATAACGTCTGGTTGGTGGAGCTCAATGATAGCGTGAAACTCGGCTTTCTTGTTTGCACTTTTCAGACCATTGCAGTTCAGTGAGAGTATTTTAAGCTTTCGACTTGGAATGCGAGGACGATTTTCGGGAGATGGAAATTTCAGCGTAGGACTGGACGCATACAACGGTGAGCCAATATCGCTGCTAGTAGTGTCGCAATTCACAAGTGGAGCAAAGCTGTTGTCATCTGACAGATCCGTTTCATCTAAGAGAAATGTTGTAGAAAAATTTGGGAAAATACATAGATTACATAGCCACATCAAGTTGGAGTTGTCCCCATATCTTTCATAGGATTGAGCAGACATTGATATGCATTTGGCGTGGAACCAAAGACAACACTCGTCGCATTGGATTGCTTTCTGGTTGGATCTTGTTGGTTTGTTGCAAATGCCACACAGGTTCTTGATTGGGCCAGGATTAATAACAGAACAATCAGACGCAATGATCAACAAGAACTGCGTTGGTCCGTGCGAAGAGCCAAGGTTTAGAATTGGGCCAGGCGTAGGACCGTGACGATGACATGATAATGAACTAATGTATGCAAATGCGTAGGTTGACTTCGGTTCACTGATCCGAAACGAGCTTGACTTGAACTGCATGATCTTGAAAGGTAGAATACTTGAGTTATGAAGCGAAGAGACTTCATTAACCACATAGAAGCTTTTGAACATCGTCAAAGACAATATCAAAGTAGTGATGGCTAATCTGAAGGCCATTTTACTACAGCGAACGGTCGGGAAATGATACTTTTTACGGAGCGGCAAACAATGTGTCCGCTCGGCCCAACCGCCACTGACCAATCCCCAGCTGCGCTCCTCAGTTTGTTATTTCTTTCTCTTGGTCGTGACGATGGTGTTGGGGTTCCTGTGTTTCTATTTTGACCTTGGCCGCCATTGTTGTTGTCTGCTTTCTTTTTACGGCATACTCTCTCAAAGTGACCTTTGTTCTGACAATATCTGCATGTAGACTTGGCTGCTGGACAGTTTTCTGATCCACCTGGATGTGGGTACTCAAATCCACAGTTTCGACAGGTGTTCTTGGTTGTTTTGTTCATCGGCGCTCGTCTGTCTGGTTGTTCATTTAGCCTCGCTTGTCGCGTCCTTGTTCTCGACCTGACGGCGTTCACGCTGGTTGACATATTTTCTACTTCGTTGGCTTGTCTGTTTGAGATTTCCCAGGCTCTTGCATACTTAACTAAGTCGTTGAATTTCCACTGAGGCTCTGCAAATGCTTTTCGTCTTAGTCTCGATGAAGCACAATTCAGCTTTATCTGTAGTTTGATCTCGTAGTCGCCTCTGGCGCCAAATCCACAGTGTTTCGCTAGTGAACGTAGTTCAGTTATGTAGGCATCTATCGACTGCTCTGGCTTCTGGATGCATTCTCGAAATTTGGTGACTTCAAAGTCAGGATCTCTTTTCTTGTCAAAGTATTCGGAGAGTGTTTTCTTGGCTGTCTCGTATGCTTCGTCGTCTCCCTTCTCGGTTGAAGTGCAAGTTTGCCATTTCTCCCACGCTACATCTCCCGCGTTACTGATTAGAAGAGCTTTTCTTTGTCGATCATCCTCAATACCCCAGGTGATCAACTCGTTTTCAAATCGTTCCAGCCAATCTGTAAATTTAGCTCCTAGGTTGGGATCATCTTTGCTCGCAGAGAATTTTGTGAAGTTTCCACATACCATAGAGGCCGCCATTATGTTGTATGACCTTGTCTTGTTAACCGCTTGTTTTTTTCCGTTAATTTCAATAATTACTCGATTGTTGTCTTCTTTACCATTGTATTTACCTCGTCAGCAATATAGAATACTTCTTTGGGATATTATAAACGTCTACAACTGCAACATAAACATCCAAACATACTCACTCACTCTCTGCACTTCGCACATGTCCTTCTCAATAATGTCTCATCATGCATTGCTGCATTTACAACTCTACACCAGGAAAGATGTTGATTTATGGCCTGAGTCGCTTTAACTATGATGCTCATGGCGTGTTGCATTTCCTTGACTGTGAGGTTGAGTGAGTAACTGGTTAGAGCTGGCTGAGTTTTTGCCGTGAGCTTGCGTATATAGCGAATGCAAAGTGCAACTGCTCTTTCTGCCTTATGCCAAGAGGAAAAGTATTTCAACCATTCCTCCAATGTAGGGAATTCAACTGTCAAGTTAGCTGCGAGGCTCATAGACATCTTTACTTCTGGATTGTCTTGCAAAATTACTGCGGTCTTGATTTGGTCCTTTGATGCCACTGGTCCTGTTTGCTTCGAAGACATGAAAACGTCTGGACTCTTTGACGTAGTTTTGCACCACTTTACTGTTGGTGAAGAAGGTCTCTAATGTGAACTCTAGTTGTAGTGAATATTATGATTTCGAAAAGGAGCAGAGAACAACGCTAAAATGGCTGATTTTTTGTTTGTTTTTGAAGATTTTTACCCTTTGTTCTTCTCTAACTCTTTAAAGCTCACAATTTTATAAACTTTTCATATAAAGAAAAAAATAATACTTGTATTGTTTCGATTTTGAGTAAATGTATCATTTTTCTGTCTGATCCTCCAAAAACGTGTATTCTGGAAGGTCATTTTTCACATATTATTGTTGATATTTTGCCTCTTTGCAAGTTATTTGGCAGCAACATGGTTCAACGTGTTTTTCTGCATCCCAGGCTATCATTTTGTTTGCTTTTAAATACATTTGGTTCCAAAATTTGTATAATTTGACCAGATACTGTGAGGCCATTTTTCGTAAAAAGATCCCCAAACATCCCACATCTCCCCCCCTCATATCTCAAGAGTGACCTTGGTGACCCCCCATTTTTATTTTACATTTTATTTCCTCCTATGAGCCTCTTTCTTTGTAGGAATTTTGAAGGCAAGTTTATGGTAAAAATGCATGAATCCTGAACTACCTTAAATACACTTCAGAAGGCACTATTTCATTTCTTGATTTCGTTTCACAGGTTTAATTTTCTCACTTTATTTACAATCCTTAACAGCTGCTATCCGAGTTTATGGCATGACTAAGGTTGATTGCTAAAAATAATCAAAGCTTGATCAAGTCAATGAGGTATTGATACTGGTTGTAGCTCATGAAAGTTCAAGTAGTTCAATTAGGTTGGAGTCTTAATTTATCAGCTGCTCTTTTAAGAAAATGCTTAAAAAAATACTCCTTCAATTTCCCTTGAAGTGTGCCCCAGAACTGACCATTGAATTGAATTCTTTGAATGCTCATTCCTGCATTGGTATATATCACAAAGTCACACCACTTAGTTACTCCTAGTTGTCCTTGCACTTGGTAATAATAATTATGACTCTCCTTGGTTTTTGGTTTTCCATCAATTTCTTCACATATAATAATATGTTTTGTCTGAGCATGCCTCCAAGGGAGTCACATGGAATTTTGTGTGTGGGCACTTGAGCTCCACTAAACCATACTGATCTTCACAGGTTACTTCAATAACTTTACCATCAGCAGAAGCACCAATAAAGGGGTGCATCCATTGCTACAACTATGCCTGATTTGAATAATACAATGAATAATAATCTTCTGATTGAGTACATATATCTTTGATATTGTCGTGATTGGTTCATATCTCTTACCATGTTCAGTGTACTTTGAATAAAAAGGGGTAGGGGTATCCTTGTGTAATGCAGACTTTCTTGAAATTAGATGCAGTAATTCTGTATTGTTGCTCATTTTTCCATTTATGTAATGCAGATTGATTATGAGTTTTTTCCTCAATGTGCTCACACTAATCTCGCAGGACTTCGGGATCCGTATGTCACGCAATAGCGGAGCCTAAAGTCAATTTCGTGGACGAGCTAGCCATGCCGGAATTTTAGCGCCTGCAATGTACGTAATCAGCGGCTATTGGTCAGTTTACAGCAATCATGTTTAACATGAGTTTATTTAGTTGAGGAAGTATTCATCAAGGTAATAGTCAATTCAGCAACATTTCTAGGGGAAGACAATGTGCTTTTATGAGTCTTTCAGCGTTGTTATGTGCTAATTCGTGTGATATTTTGACTTGGAAAACAGAGACTGTCGGCAGATCGTGTTCTGATCGAAGGGGATGGTATGTTCTTGAAAGCATTTGAAGTAGGCTCCATACCTGATGCAGAGACGATTTCACTCAATTACCTACCAGATCATGTTCTTTGGTTTGATATGATACAGGATGAATCGCCCGACGAGGCAAACAATCGAAATATATCGCCCGACGAGGCAAACAATCAATATGTATTATAATGTTTAAATTACAATTATTGTTTACATGTTATTGATTATAATAAACTGTACATATACGTTCTTGTGTTGTTTGTTTTGTCATTACAAGATATCATGCAAATGTTTGCAAAAATTCCAGCCTAAATATAAGAAATAGCTTATCTATTGACAACAGAATAAATCTAAAACTAATGACTTTAATTTTAATATTGGGTTTTATTCTGTTGTTTGTCTTCATATTCGAAGGAACTTTACTATGTTTACAGATCGCAGCACATCACTTTTGATAGGAACCGCTAGTTTAATTTATCAGCATGAACTTAGAGGTGAGCAAGTAAATGGACTTCTTGTTGTTCAAGTTTATCTGGCAATTTGTAAGGTTCAGTGGAGCTGATTTGGAATTTAGGATATTCTGTAGGGGGATCTCTTATATCTTGGGGAATGGTTTGTATAGATCCTGATTTACTTTAAAGTTCATCTAACATTACATTCTGTTGGAGGTTCACAATTACTGAGTGAAACAAACAGTCACCATCACTTGATGACAGGCACTTGATATAAATTGTAAAATGCAAGTGTGTTCTCAAGTTGCCGAGCATCATCATTCCAATTTGCATTTTAAGTGCTCTGTTGAACAGCATTTAATATTTCATCCATAAAGACTACATCTCTTACTGAGAAAGCATTTGTAGATGATAAATTACTAATCCACTTAGCCACTTTAAGTTTCCACAATGCACTAGAACAATATTGAGCATTTCATCACTAGAGACTGCTTCATTGCCATCCTTGTCATCCGAATCGACTTCATCAAGATCACTGTATTCTTCTTTACTTTCTTCAACTTGATCGCTCATCGCTTATCCAAATGTCTTCCTCTTTTTCTTTAGTTTCAGTGATATCATTTTCAGCGTTGTCATCATTAATTCTACGGTGACTACTGACTCCAATACCAAAGTGCTCATAATATGTGTCTTTGGAAGTTGAAGCATTCACACCACAAAAGGAATCTTTTACTTGTTGGTTCTTCCATAACCTTGGGACAATTCTTAATGGACTAACCTTAACCTTAACCTTAACCTTGGGACAGTTCTTAATGGACTGGTTTTGTTATTCCATAAATGGAAAAAAGAAGTCAAAATGGCAACTGCCAATATAACTCCAACTCTATTCTTTTTGAGCTCGTTGTTTAATGACCTATTGAAAATTAATTGAAAAATGTTTGAGTGCATGACCAGTATTTTTTTTTAAATCTCTTGGCATGTTTGCATGACCTAGTGAATATATGTACATGTATTTTCAGTGTAATGGATAATGCACTTCCTCGATTAAAAAACAGCCAGTTAGGGGAGGGTGTATAATGTATTATATTATTATTATCTAGTTTCTAAAAGACACGTAGAATAAAATTACACAGTCTATTTTGCTGTAACTTGCAATACTTTGAAACAGCTAGAGTGGTTTTCGCATGAGTGGGAACACTGTACGGTTACGATACGATACGGCTACAGCAGGAATTTCGAATGTTTTTATAGAAACTATGATACTGGTACAGTTATGATACGGTACGGTAAGTTTCCCACTCATACGAAAATGACTCTATTATTTCATTTTTACTTAGTATTTATTGCTTTTTGAGCATCTTGAAAATTTCCTGTCTGAATAATATCTCAGACAAAGGGTGTCTTTTAAATCCCAGAAAGTAAGTTTTAAAAACTGTTTATCAGTAATCTTCAGTTGATATTCAAGAAAGACCACAACAAAACTTCAGCTATTAATGTTTTTACAGTGTATAAGAAAAACATACACAATGAGCTCGATATTTAACCCGGGGGATGGAGGGCTTTGAAAATGACCCTAAAACTTAGACATAATTTAAAAATTAAACGAGACTTACCTGTAAGTCGATGTTTGATTAGAATTCTATCACGGCATCAGTCAGGAACGTAGGAGTCACATGCCCAGCCCTGGCATGTATGCACACCCGCCCTGACTCCTTCGTTCCTGACTGCTTGATGTTCCTGAATATGCTGGCTTTGAAAAATGACTAATAGAGCAAGCGCGTGCTTCTCATGTGACTCCTACGTTCCTGACTGATGCCGTGATAGAATTCTAATCAAACATCACGTCATCAGTCTACGTCACTATGGAGACACATGAGATTTTGACGTCCTGAATATGCGTGGCCAAACGAGCTCAACAGATATGGAATCACATCTGATCAAGTATTCATAGATATATTTCCTATACCAGTAACAGGGTAGAATTTACAGTTTTATCACTTTTATGATGCAAATAGATAAGAGTCATTATATGACTGACGCTTATATATAAACTCTATGATCGTGAATAGTAATCTAAAATGGAGGTACCGAAGTTTCTTGTCAGTGGCTTATCATAATATGTTGCAAATGTTTGTGCGTTAGCCCATCCCCCAGCTTTCAATATGTCCTTGAGGGGAATACCAGCTGATTTAGCGTAAGATGTCGAAGCTGATCTTCCGCTGTGTGCTGAGAAAACCGTAGTATCAATACCTGCATCTGCCATTGTCAACTTGACCCATTTTCCAATGGTGGAACTCTTCACTGCCTTGTGCGGTTTCGCGTAGCTGCTGAGAAGTTTCGTGACTTCCGGTTTTCGTAAACCTGACGTTTTTGCTAAATACAACGTAATTAGCTTAACGACACAAAGTCGATCATCTGCCTTATATTCATGAAGTTCTATAGGGTCTATGTGTCTCCCAGGTTTGGAAGTTTTAAGCGTCTCACGGATCGTGAATATGTATTTGTCCGATTTACGTTGCATAAAGTTCGTGTCAAGTTTACTTAGCGTTTGACATCTCTGACCTGTTATTAGACTCAATAACATTGTCAATTTCATGGTCAGTTGTTTAAGGCTAGGAGTTGGTGGTATATCAGCTAGGAATTTAAGAACTGTCCCTACATCCCACGTTACGGTGTACCTGGGTAGGGAAGGTTTCATTTCAAAAACTCCTTTCATAAATCTTATCACTAATGGATGGTTTCCAAAGGTGCCATGCGTCGTAGATATTATTGTAGATAGCGCGGATCTAGCAGTATTTATAGAGCTATATCCGAGACCCTGTTTATAAAGGTCTACTAAAAATTCAATACCATGGTAGATGGTTGATTGGAAAATTGTAATACCCCGCTCTTTGCAGTACGCTTCCCAGCGTGCCAAGTATGTGTGATATTGTTTACACGTTGAGGTGCGCCACGATGCCATTACAATGTCACGCGCCTCCGATGACAGGCCTAATCGATTAAGACTTTCCCTGATAAGTGGCACACTAGAAGGGTCAATTTTGGCCATAGTGGATGAGTTTTCCGAGGTTGATGTGGAAGCTCCAGTAGCTTCTTGTGTGGCCTCAGGGGTATTGGTGGTTGCGTTAAAAACTTCATTACTTTCGGATACCAAGCCTGCATTGGCCAATCCGGTACCACTAATATTCCTGAGGCCTTGTCGTCTTGTATTTTCTTGAGGACATGTGGTACTAAACTAAAGGGAGGAAATGCATAGAATTCGAGATTAGTCCATGATATGGACAGTGCGTCAATTGCAAATGCGCTGGGGTCCGGCCGGTAAGAGACATATGTCGGTAACTGGTTGTTTATGCGTGACGCAAATAAATCGATTTTAGGCGTGACCTCGAGGTCGTGTAGTGCCTCTTTTAACATCAGTGGGTTTAGTCTCCACTCATGTGTAGAGCGGTTATCACGAGACTCGAAATCTGCCCTTGTGTTGAGTTTGCCCGCAATATGTGCTGCGCTAAGCCAGAGGCCCCGTGCAATGGCCCATTCCCACATCTCTTTACAAAGGGAATTAAGTTTGTTGGAGTGGCTTGTACCCATGTTGTTAACAAGGGCAACTGACGTGCTGTTATCTATCATAAGTCGCACGTGTTTGTTGTTGAGGGTACTAAGGAATGTTTGCATTCCTAAAAAGACGGCTAATAATTCGAGATAATTGATATGATGGCTTTTTTCCTCCGAGGTCCAAAAGCCCCCAGTAGATCTATTCTCATACACGGCCCCCCAACCTTCGTTACATGCATCTGTTGTGAGTGTACAGTCAGGTTCAGGCAGTGTTATAAGGCCATAGCATGTAGCGGCATTGTCTACCCACCAATCTAATTCAAGTAGGGCGTTAGGTGACAGTGTCATGTAGCTGTCAAAATTCCCCTTATTCACCTTGAGCGCTTTTGTCTTATCTCTTTCGAGCGCGCGGAAATAAAGGGGACCAAATCTTGATCCGGGAAATGATGAAATAATCGTGCCTATTGTCTGCGCCGTTTCGCGCACCGTTGGTTTCGACTTGTTGCGAAGAGATTTGCATAAGGATTCTAATTTCCTCATTTTTTCCTCTGTCAAGGTTACCGTCATGGTAACTGAGTTAATGTTAAACCCCAAAAATACTATTTGCTGACACGGGTTGAAAACCGATTTGTCCGGGTGAATGTAAAACCCAAGTGACTCTAAAATATCGCAAGTATCAATGACGTTTCTTGCGCAGTCATGATAGGTGTCCCCCTGCAGGAAGAAATCATCAATGTAACCGAGTACAATATGTCCCATGCGATGTAACGTAGCAAGGGGAGGTTTTAGCAATTTCGTGAATGTTCTTGGCGCGCACGACAGCCCATTAGGCATGCATGTGTACTGATAAAGTTTATTTTTCCACATGAATCTCAGGTATTTCCTGTGATTGTTTGCTATTCTGACAGAATAATATGCATCTTTAAGATCAATAGACGACATGAAACAATTGCGCTGAACTAGTTTTAGCACGGTATGCAAGGTATCCATTTTGAAATGAACTTTCGGCGAGAATTGGTTAAGTTCCTTTAGATTAAGGATAAGCCTGTGGCTTCCGTCCTTTTTAGGTCTAACGAAAATGGGAGAGATAATCTCACCATTGTCATGCCCGGTGGGCTCTATGACCTGTTTTTTCTCCAATTTTTCAAGTTCATTTTCTATGGCTAATTGTTCCTTTTTACTAAAATTAGGCGGGTAAACTCGGTGTTGCTGTGGTTTCCCGTCAAATACTATTTTAAGTCCAGCGACACACCTAAGGATCTCTCTATCCGAGGTTAGATCTTTCCAGCTATTTAGATAATGGGACAAGTTTCCGGCAGCAAATGTCTCACAATTCTTTTCAAAATACTTTCTCAGCCGAGCTATGTGATTGTAAAAGGCTGAGTTAAAATCTAAATCATAATCTAAAATCTCACAGGGGTTTCTTACCTGATGTTTTAGAGTCTGTAAAGCCTGTATTATTTCGAGTCGTCTGCCTTTCTCGGGTGTCGAGGTTTTTTCCTGTATTGGCTTTTGTGGCTCTTCGATAAAAAAGGACGCTTGTAGGAGCCCGCGGAGCGATAAGTGTCCGAGTGTGGCCTTTTTTGCCCCCTGTGCCGTTCATTCTTTGATTGGCCCACAGTAGCGCCAATTTTCGTGGCCTCTTTTGCGTCCCTGATTTGCTTTGCCAGGTCGTCACCAAATAGGAGGACGTTCGGTTCTTCGATTTCCTTAGAACAGAGCGAGTGAAACTCGCTTTTGAGCGCGGGTTTCATCTGCTCCTTTCTTATTCCCGACAAGTCAGAGAATATGTGGCTTAAGAGACCAATGGTGTCTATGCCGTTAGCCATCACCTGCTTTTGCTCGTCCTTATTTACGTCGAGCGTCAGCACTTTGTTGCACATGGCGAGCACTGCAGAGGTCGCTTTCAGCACTGTTTTTTGCAGATTATTGAGCCGTAGGTCGTGCGTGCGGCGTTGAGAGTTAAGCTGGCTCCAAATTTCCCCATTTACTTTCGGAACAACCATCTTAGAGCAGTTCTCTGGGACTTGATGCGCCTCCAGTAAGCTCTTTAATTTTTCGGGGGATAGCTTTTTCCCCCATCTTTTGAGGGTTATGTCAGCCAACTTTTGGGCGACTTTAGGCCCCAATTTTTCGTCATCATCGATAGATGCCGCTAATTCGCTAAGAAGGCTTTCTGAAGTGCTTACGCCGGTCGATTTATCTCCCGTTGAACCAGCATCGTTCCCTACAAGCTGGTCGAGATCGTCCTCCAAGGCATGTACACTCATAGTTTCATCGTCGGTCTCCTCAGAGCCTGACGAGGATTCACTCGGTTCTCTTGGTCGAGGTCGGGTACTCGCTTCTGCTTTCCCGCCATTATCGCCCTGTGGGCTCGGTTGGCCGGTGGCCTGTCGATCGCGATCATCTAGCGTTTGACAAAGCCTTACCATAAGGTCTGTCATGTTGCCCATTTTGGCGTTCATCTCAGCTAGAGTGCGATCTAGGGTAGCCGGTGGCTGGCTTGTTCCGTGTGGGAATTCCTCGTTCTCTGCAGTGGCTGACACGATGGTAACGGCAGGTTCGATGTGTTGGTCGCTCATATTGTCCCGGTGTTCTGAAAAAGAAACTGCCTAGAAAGAATAACTGTTAAGCTATTTTGAAATATACTCACGAACAGACGGTTGGCAATCTAGTGTACAGATAATGTGTTCGCGTAGAGATGTTTTTTTTTTTTTTTTTTTTTTAAACAATTTAACACAAGTGTGCGGAGAGCTCGTAAAACGATGTTTGCTGACCTTAAGCAAGGAATGCAATGCCTAATAGAGCAAGCGCGTGCTTCTCATGTGTCTCCGTAGTGACGTAGACTGATGACGTGATAGAATTATCGGAGATGGATATTTTATATCTCATACCCTAGAAGATATGACTACACTCATTCACAATGTCAATCTTTATGTAATTTTCGTTTTCCTGGCCCTTAAAGGTACGCTGTGAACAGGAAACCATAAAAGGTAGGTTGCGATGCAAATGTAAGCCTGATTCATGCAAATACGTTTTTATTGGCATTCATTGCTCTTAATTACTCACGCTGCAAACTTTTCTACAAAAGAAATGTATTTGTACCTACAGCTTGTTTTAGATAGACAGCTACTGAAGTTTTGAGATGGATTTTCCTCTACTTTTGTTTAAATTGATGTTTTACACAGCCCAAAAACTTTGCAGCAAAGTTTCAGCCCTGGTGTAAGAACCTCTGTGTTCTCTTCTACTGTGATGTTTGCTTTGCTGTACCATTTTGTGAAGCAAGTACTCCAATCTAATTGTGTTATTCACGGGTTTTGACTGCAAGGTTTAATGGTCATTGTCTGATATATGTCATTGAATTAAACTTGTATAGTAGATATTAGACTATACACATCAGAAATCTTAATTTTCTGTTACTGTTGTTCTGTATCAATTGCTGGATATCTCTGTACTTGTGGGCCTCTAAATTGTTACGCAGGCCATGAATTGTGTGATTTTAATCAGGCCCTAAAATATCTTTTTGCTACTGTGATCTGATAATTCCTGATTTTCCATGAGTTATTGGACAAAACCACTATTAAAAGAACTTCAAAAATTTCATTACATTTTAAGTAATTCGATATGATATTTTGTAACTCAAGAGTCTTCATAATCAAGTAATTATTAAATTACATTAATTTGTTGATAGTAAGTCCATGTGTTTGTCATTTAAATTAAGTAAACTACCAGTATATCAATAATATAGAAGTGAGAAGTTTGATTTGATTTTCTTTGCTTCCTTTTCTTTTTCTCAGAATCCTTTCCTGGTTCCACTTAGATAAGGAATTAATGAGAGGTTTGAAATACTATTGAAACTCATTTAGAGTTTATTTTAAGTTTGTCTGTTTTAGCTCACAGAGTACTTAGGTATGGCGTCTGTATGCTACAAATAAGATCAATTATATAGGCTAAATTTTGTTGAATGATCGAAAGATCATTTATAATTTTCGGCCTATATAATTTTCCACTAAGCACCTGATTACATGATGATTTCAATTTATAATTGCAAAATATAACTTTATTCAAACGTTTAAAAAAAGTGGATAGAAAAAGGAGACAGTGGTGTAGCGGTATTCGTTATATTATAAGTTTTAGGTTATTTTTGAAAGAATTACAAAAGTAAAAGGAAAAATTACACTAATTAAACTTCATGTCTTTCACAGGTGCTGTGATGTTGTAGTTTTTCACATAAACTGCAGCTGGTTGCTGCTGACAGCATTGACCAATGCAATGGTTGTACTGGCCGCATTTGTAACAGAAGGCTGAAAGAAAAGACAAACCTCCATTACTTAAGCAAATAGTTTTAAATAACTAGAAACTGTTCATTTCTCTGACAAGTATCATATAGTATGACATGTTGCAATTTATCTTTCAGGTTGGTGTGAAAACATTCTTACCACACGGGCCAATTCTTTGGCGAAGGTCATCCTCATTGCTTCGTTGGCTGTCTCTTTGTCTTCGTCTCTCCCTCCTTTTATTTTTCAAATGTAACCTCTCGCTCCTGCTCTCTTCTCTCTTCTCTCACTCTTCTCTCTCTCTCTTTTTCCTCTGCTTGTCTGTAGAACTTACAGTCGTCTGGACAGAGCGTCAGAATTCGCGTACTTTACTCCACTACAATGCTCAATCTTCTTGTCGTACGTGCCAAGTAGTTCCAACCACCTTGCAAGTTGACCTTCCGGGTTCTTGAAGTTGAGCAGCCATTTTCTTTTCCTTGTTCTTGACTTCAGGGTTGCCCTTTACATTTCTGTTCGGTTTGCATTTCTCAAACTTGTTGACAATGCTTGTGTGAGCTCTGAGAAGTCGTGTGGTTTGTCGTGTGGTTTATTTATTTATTTATTTACTAAACTTTCACCAATTAAAACAACAAATAAAAATAAAATAATAAATAAAAATATAAAATAAATAATGGTGAGGGACACGCAACAGAGCTAGGCTCCAATTAAAGCGTGCCCTATTAATAAAAACAATTTACATTAATTAAAATGGCATTCACAAGCCTCTAAGTAAGGATTTACAGTATGGTCAACAAGAACACGGCTAGCTTGTGAAGGCCATTTTAAACAATAATAATAATACACACACAAGAAAAAAAAAACCGAAATTCATAAAATATTCTACTATATATATAAAACTATGAAGGTAATATTCAGTTTCCTTTCTCCTAATCAGACAAAGATAAAAATATATATAGATATGTAAAATTTGGCAAAGTATACGTATATATATAAAAAATAAATACTGATATGTTTTTTTAACTAAGATATATATACTATTACTATTATATGATCTCTTAACTGATTAAAGTCTAAATCTACTCAGTAACAGCAAGCATTAGTCGTTAAAATGTTACGAGAAGAGCAGCATTTAAGACAGATGGATTTCCAAGTGTTAAAAGTGTTAATATCAAAGGCAGTCTTAAGAGCATTAGTATAATAAGCAATTAACTGTGTTTTAAATTGCTTAAGAGAGTTACAAGAGCGAAGAGAGACAGGAAGATTATTCCAAAGCTTAGGTAAACGGTTAAAATAACTAGTTTGAAAAAGTTTAGTTCGGCACTTAGGAATCAGTAGGTCAAAAGCAGAACTGTTACGAGTAGAACGACACAAAACCCTAGACTGTACAAACTTGTGAATAGGAAAATCGAAGTGACCTAAGCGACATTTATAATAGAAAATAAGATCCATAATTTCATGCCGATAAGTAATCGGCAGTAAATTTAACTTTACTAAACGATCATTGTAACTTGTGGTGTCACTCCACTTAAGATTTAAAATAAACTTAGTTGCCCTCCTCTGGACACTTTCTATCCTAGAAATATTTCCTATGGACTGAGGAGCCCACAACTCACTTGCATAATCTAAATGTGATCTTACATAAGCTAAGTATAACGATCTTCGAATAGTGGGATCAAAGCTGCTCGGACTATGTCTACGTAAGAAACCCAACATACGATAACATTTAGAGATGACGTTATTAATATGAGCATCCCATTTCAAATCATGTGATATTAAAATTCCTAAGTCTTTCTGATATTCTGTATGAGCTAATGAATCAGATCCTATTTTATATATATATTCAATAGGGTTCTTTTTACGCGTAACAGTCAATACTTCACATTTAGAAGAATTGAAGCACAGTTTCCAGTCTTGACTCCAACTACTTAAGTTATCCAGATCATCTTGTAAAGAAATGCAGTCGTCAGTGCTGGTTATTATTTTACAACACTTTGAGTCGTCAGCAAATAGAACTAAGGTGTTATCAACATATGAAGGCAGATCGTTTACGTAGAGAAGGAACAGAAGCGGTCCCAATATGCTGCCCTGGGGTACTCCTGATAGCACTGGAAGGCTGCTGGAAGTAATTCCTTGCACAATGCAACGTTGGCTTCGATCCTTCAAGTAGCTTTCAAACCAGCGCAGAATCGAGTCAGAGATACCATAGTGACAAAGTTTGAACAGTAGTCTATTGTGGGAGACACTGTCAAATGCTTTAGCCAGGTCTAGATAGATAATGTCTGTTTGCATACCTTTATCCAAATTTTGTCCTACATTGTGATAGAATGATAGCAGCTGTGTGACCGTTGAACGTCCTTTAAGAAACCCATGTTGACAGTCAGTGAATGAATCTATTAGGTGGGCTTTCACACGGTTGAATATAGAGCGTTCAAGAACTTTAGAAATCACACAAAGTAGTGAGATTGGTCGATAGTTAGATACATCTTCCCTTTTTCCTTTCTTGTACACTGGAACAACAAGCGACATTTTCCATTCTCTAGGTACAACACCAAGAGAAAGGGACAAGTTGAACAGTCCACATAATGAAGGCGTTAGCTCTTCTGAACACTCCTTAATAACGAATGACGGCAGTTTATCTGGTCCAGGAGCCTTATGAGGATTAACCAGTTTTAGCGCTTCTAGTACCTCTGTCTCAGTGAGGATGATACTGTCCAACAAAGGGATGTTGACAGCACTTGGAATTCGCAACGAAGATGGTAGTTCGTCATCATCTTTAGTAAAAGTGGAAAAGAAAAAGTTGTTGAACGCTTCAGCCTTGTCGACTTCAGATGTGAAAGAACTTTTATTATAAGTGACTCTTGCTGGAATAGAGTCAGTCTTCGTCTTGCAGCGAAAGTACGACCAGAAACGCTTAGGATTATCCTTGATAGATTCACCCAACGCCTTTGTATATTCCTTGAATTTCATATCTATCAGGTGTTTTAACTCTCTACGAAGCTGTTTAAACTTATCCCACATTGTGGAGCTATTTGATCTTTTTGCAGCCCGACGAGCCGTTTCTTTCCTTTTGAGGAGGTGAATAACGTCTCCATCAAACCAAGGAGGAGTTTCAGATGATCTTGCCTTAACTTTAGGTACATGGGCATCAATAATTTTAGTGAGTTCAGTTTTCCAAGTATTGTATTGTATTGTATTGCATGATCTCCTAACATCTCCCTTGCTGGTCTGAAAGACTCACAGTGAGATACGTCACTTTCAGTTCATCGGTCCAGTTATTCAAGTCTGTGATGAGGTTGAACTGTGCCATATAGTCCTTCCATGTGGTGCTGCCGTCGAACACTGCTGGTTTTTCATTCGGCTGTTCTTGCTTGGTCTCTGGGCTTTGTCTTGCTAGTGTTTTGATAGTATCCAGCGGTCATAATAGCTTGTCTCCGTTGTCTCTTAATTTGTCATCGAGGGGGGGCGTACTTGACTTTCTCTTTGTTTACTGTTTCGAGCTGGCTCCATCTTCTTCTCAATATCGTCCAATCTTTAAAAGATTGATTTTGCTGGCCAATCATCTTGGTTAATAATAATAATAATAATAATAAATCCTTTATTTCATGAGGGTAGCACTAAATAGCCAAAGGCTATCGTGAGGCTTGCTATCCTGCTATCGATGCTCACTGCCACTTAGTCTGCCACCTAGTCGCACACACCATTTCAATTTCCTCCAGGGTCAGAACAATCAAACTTGCAAATTGAACTTTGCTTCGGCTTGTTTTCTCCATATCAGTTCTCCCACCACTGCCACCAATGTAACGTGCCAGTCTGGGTTCGGCGAAATGAAGTCAATAAGTACGACTTATATCGGTACTCAAGAAGCTTTATTATAGGCCGTGTTTACAACTCCGGACTGATTTACAAGAATTTGGGAGCTTCATTTATACTAGTTCTAAGCTATTTCTAGAAGGTGATTGCATGGTTTATTGCAACATCATTTACGTGAATCTTACATGATTTCTATGCCCAGTTTTTGTAATTATTACATATGTGTTTGGGGACATAAAATGGAAGCGTTATCTAGTCTGTTGACAGATCCCCAATGGAAAGCTATTGCATGACTCGTTACAATACAAATAAGGGATTTATCCCAAATACAGATAATAACAGTAGTTTATTCTTTGTTTTATTATCTTCTATTAGTTAGTGTTCATAGGTTATAATACATTTAGAATAAAAAAATGATTGTGATATGTACAAAGATATACATTTGATTTTGCATATTATATATTTATAATTATGAATGTATGTGATTAGATATTTTTATGTAATCATAAGATGTAATTTATTATCCAATGCATACAAACAATATTGGCTGTATTCACACTAAAGACAAGTTTCCCCGGTTAACAGTTCATGTTACGCTTACGCCAAATGCACATCTCCATCCGTACCCTGCATAAGCATTATACCCCATGTGTACCCCTGTATACCCACGCATACCCTGTACACCCACGCATACCCTGTATACCCATGCATACCCTGTACACCCATGCATACCCTGTACACCCATGCATACCCTGTACACCCATACATACCCTGTACACCCATGCATACCCTGTACACCCATGCATACCCTGTACACCCATACATACCCTGTACACCCATGCATACCCTGTACACCCATGCATACCCTGTACACCCATGCATACCCTGTACACCCATACATACCCTGTACACCCATGCATACCCTGTACACCCATGCATACCCTGTACACCCACGCATACCATGTATACCCACACATACCCTGTATACCCATGCATACCCTGTACATCCATGCATACCCTGTATACCCATGCATACCCTGTACACCCACGCATATCCTGTATACCTGTGCATACCCTGTACACCCATGCGTACCCTGTACACCCACGCATACCCTGTAAAACATGTGCGTACCCTGTACACCCATGCATACCCTGTACACCCACGCATACCCTGTACACCCATGCATACCCTGTACACCCATACATACCCAGTACACCCATGCATACCCAGTACACCCATGCATACCCTGTATACCAATGCATACCCTGTGCACCAATGCATACCCTGTACACCCACGCATACCCTGTACCCTGGGTTGTTTTCTTCATAAACCACTGTCTGCCTGTACATGTGTCGAGCTAAATCCACAAGGGAAGGAAGCTCTTTAATGACTTTGTAGTACAAAGAATTGTCGCATCTTTGCTGCAGCAAGGACATGACACTTGTGATCTGGCAAAGGTCCTTTATAAACAGACCGATCTCCCTTTAAAACAAAAAAGGATCACATATTACTTAGATGTCCTTACACACTTCTTGAAATACTTAATTTCTAATATTTAGTGTACATTGTGTTGCTTTTTTCTTCTCTTGTTCTACATGATGTACATTTTTTGTGACTAGATGTATTTTATGCAAAGTTAAAATCAAGGTGATCAGGGGTGAACGCTGTGTTGTTTCCTACTTGGGTTGTTTGCTGGTCAGCAGTAATTGTCATGTGAATGTGGGTAAGCCCACATGTGAGTCCATCACTTCAGATCTGATGATCCTCATTCTGGCATTGGTGTGCCAGGGATGTGGGGTTTCTTGCAATAGCATTTAAGCACCTAGCCCAACCTTATCACTGCTAATGCGTTTCTATCATATAATGTTTAACCCAATCTTAGCTTGGTCATTGAGATGCATTTTTATTAATGAATTTAAAATCAAATGTTCCCTTTGTAACTTATTTACTTTCTTGAAAGCATAAAATATAAGAGGTATGGAGGTGTTTCAGAAATTCTTTGAAACTATAAAAGGATGACGGATAGATGGATGGATACTTTGAGGCCAATATATTTAAGTCTTAGGCCCCAATCCATACGGTGTGCACACTTTCTGATTTGTTTCTACAAATTGATAAACATACAGTAGGTGGTCAGGAGTTCATGTCTTGATGCATTTTTTGTACACTGGTCAATTAAACTACACGTATATGTGGTCTGTATACATATGTGATAATCTTACCATGTCCTTGACGTCTCCCTGCTCACCCGGGAGGTTACTTTAAACACGTATCCTTCTTTTTAGATGACGTGAATTTTCCAACCACAGTTGTCACAAAATTACTAACTCTGTGTTTCTTTCCGTTATGTTTGACAGTCAAACACCCATTTTCTTCTAAAAAACTTGATTCATCCGTCTGCAGGGATTGCAAAGAAAACACAGTTAGAGATCAAACAATAAAAAGACAATTTGTTTGTAATTTTGGTGAAAAGTTAATTGACTTTGTTCTAATTTTTTCTTCAAAATTGTAAATACCTCTTTTTGAGAAAATTATATGCTTTATATGATAATATACAGTTATTAAACAATTATTGGATGAGGTTTTTGTGATATCCGAAATAATCAAGGTTGAGACCAAGGCCAAAGGCCCAAGGTTGATTACACTTGCCGAGATATCACAAAAAAGGAATTCAATAATTGTTTTTAATTATACATTGTTTACATTGGAACAAGAAATATATAAAATGAAGAAGTTATGGCAAAATCCAACTTTATTGCATTAAAAAAGATTACACTGCCTGTACTTAGGTGATAATCTGATGAAAATTCTGACCAAAACATTGGATAACAAGTTCAAAAATGGTTCTTAATTACTAAAAAACACATTGCAACTATGAACACTGAAGTTTTTAAGGTGACTCAATAGTTCCAAATGGCCGAATCGGTCATATCGGTTTTTGGCTCATAACTTTGTCTCCCTTTGAGCAATTACCGTCAAACGGCACCAAAATCTAAAACAGTCATTCAGCTATAATATGATATACACTGATCGTGTTTTATGGCAGTAATTTGTGATATATATGGCATTAAACGAATGAGCTGTTGTCACAAAAACTAGGAAAATCTAGCCGACTTATTTCACTGAAAAATTTAGAATCCTTTCAAGAATTCGCATCCTTTTCGTAATTTCCAGTAACTATGATTGGCTCTCACCCTAACAAGGGTGCGAATTCTTGACATATCTTGCAACTTGCCTCATTCCGTATTCAAAAACAAAGCAGCAAAGATTTTGGTTCGAGCATTGAGATTGAACTGAGCTCCACCAAAAACGTAATTTCTCTTATTCCAAACCAAGAACAGCAGCAAAATTGGTTAATAATTTATCACAGTGCTTTGAAGTTTATGTGGGAAAATTCTAACGGAACAGGGTATGCGTGGGTATACAGGGTATGCCTGGGTGTACACGGTATGCATAGGTATACAGGGTATGCACAGGTTTATACAGGGTATGCATGGGTATACAGGGTATGCGTGGATGTACAGGGTATCCATTTGTGTACAGGGTATGCATAGATATACACGGTATGCATTGGTATACAGGGTATGCGTGGGTGTACAGGGTATGCATGGGTGTACAGGGTATGCATGGGTGTACAGGGTATGCATGGGTGTACAGGGTATGCATGGGTGTACAGGGTATGCATGGGTATACACAGTATGCACAGGTTTACAGGGTATGCATGGGTATACAGGGTATGCATGGATGTACAGGGTATCCATTTGTGTACAGGGTATGCATAGATATACAGGGTATGCATTGGTATACAGGGTATGCGTGGGTGTACAGGGTATGCATGGGTGTACAGGGTATGCATGGGTATACACGGTATGCACAGGTTTACAGGGTATGCATGGGTATACAGGGTATGCGTGGGTGTACAGGGTATGCATTGGTGTACAGGGTATGCATGGGTGTACAGGGTATGCATTGGTATACAGGGTATGTGTGGGTGTACAGGGTATGCATGGGTGTACAGGGTATGTATGGATGTACAGGGTATGCATGGGTGTACAGGGTATGCGTGGGTATAAAGGGTATGCGTGGGTGTACAGGGTATGCATGGGTGTACAGGGTATGTATGCACAGGTTTACAAGGTATGCATGGGTATACAGGGTATGCATGGGTGTACAGGGTATGCATAGGTATACAGGGTATGCATGGGTATACAGGGTATGCATAGGTATACAGGGTATGCATGGGTGTGCAGGGTATGCATAGGTATACAGGGTATGCGTGGGTGTACAGGGTATGCATTGGTGTACAGGGTATGCGTGGGTATACAGGGGTACACATGGGGTATAATGCTTATGCAGGGTACGGATGGAGATGTGCATTTGGCGTAAGCGTAACATGAACTGTTAACCAGTTTCCCCTCTGAGACAAGTAAACTTCTCTGGAGCGTTTCCTATCTGATGTGAATTCACGATGTGTAACGTGCGTGACTTTTGAGCTTGAATTCATATTGAGATGGATAAAAGGTCGCAATTTTCCTATAAAGGGCCTGGCGTGAATTCTGAGTGGTTACCAAGTTGCAAAATGTATTCCGAGGCAATTCTGCTTACCAGCCTTAGAAAACGCAAAATTGATATTTTCTGGCATAAAGAGTTCTTGGCATCAAAATTACTATTTTCCCTGTGCTATTTCCAGTCGTTGTTCAGAATTTTTTACCTGAAACCCATTATAGAAACCCATCTATCATGAATTTGTGATGGATTTCAACAAGTTTCCCATCTAGTCAGGTAGCTTACTCAACTACTTTGACGAGCAAAAGGACAGGCAAATTTTAACAAGTTTTGTGTCAAAGTCTCGTCTTGACCAGAATTCACAGTAGGACGAGGTGCTCGTCTTAGACAGGAAACTTGTCTTTAGTGTGCATACTGCTATTAAAATGCAATACTTTGTAGTAAGTGATTGCAATAAACCAATGAAATAAACATTGAATGTTTAATTGTAGTAATGTAATAAACACAAAAGAAACAGTGGAAAAACAATCCCCTTGTGTCTGACACACATGTCCAGGACTGGCCTATGGGGTCCCCTGTCCGCATGGGACTTGTCCAGTGGACGTCTCTCCCGTCCCAAGTTCCCTTGGAGATTGTCTGGGACATCCTCTAGCTGTCTTGTCTTTGGATTATTCTATTATCTACATCTCTCCCATCCCAAGTGCCCTCCTGGACTGTCTAGGATAAGAAACAGTATTTGCACCTTTCTGTCCAAGCTTTTTGTATAGATATTTGATTGAATGAAGTGATGAAATTCAAAAATGGGGAAGCAGGTTTTTCAGATATTTATGAAATTGTGCTATGTTTATATATTTTTTATACACATGGTGGTCAGATAATCTTAACACATGGTCTCTACAGGCCTGTGTCATGAGGTGCGAACCTCACTCTTCAGGAGATTTATTGAGACTAATGCTGTATTTACATAGGTATTTAATATAGGTATTTAATATGTTAATTTCCATGCTGTAGTGCTTTTCCTCTGTGTCTACACGACGATACTAATTCATTCCTTTTATTGAGTGTGCAGCAATGCGGCTCACAGATTATAATACTTCTCAGTCAAGCAGAGATTACATCTTTTGTTAGCACTACAATAGGGCTTGGCACGCGGTATTATTTGCCACGTGATCTCCAAGTCAATGTTGTTGTCTTTGAGTGACCATACGTATTTGCTTAATTCGGTTGAGTTCCTTGACGATTTGTTGAGGAACAATGCTGTGTGGTTGTGGTAGTGCATTTTGAACTCGTTCTCTGTCAAACCAACGTAGGTCTCGCACTTGTTGTTATCTTTTCGTTTAACCGTTGCCTGGTAGATAACCGCTATTTTATGTATATTTGGGGGTCATATTTGTTAAGAACGAAAATGATTTAATTTTATCCAATCATTAAATTATTGCCACACCCATTAAATGACCTTTGGCGCCACAGTGATCATTGCGGTTGATATCCATTAAAGATCTTGCAGTCAGTATGGTTCACGAGCCAGAAGTATAAACATATAAACAAACCTTGAAGAGTCCATATGAAAGAAAGTTGAGAACAATCATTCATCTAAAATACTCTCCTTTTGTACTATCAGTGTCATCAGGATTTGTATGAATTTCATTCATCTCAGTCAATTTTCTCTTTTCCCTCTGGTGTCCAACTGTAGCCTTAACAGGATAATGGTCACATTTCACAGTTACAAGTGTGCACCTTCCATTGCACATACTGAACTGAACTGAGCATTTCCATGCCCCTTCTAAATATTTTTGGTTGACACAAAAAGCTCTACATTTATCACAAAGCTTTTAAGGGTGAACATCAGCCAAATCCATCAGTACATTCTGCTTCCAGCTTCCATAGATACCAGATTTGTTCTTTAAATTTTAAAACTTGAAAGCAGCGTTTGTCTTTAGTTTCTCTCCCACAGACTCTACAAGAGGCATCCAGAGAAAATAATTATTCATGCATTCTAATTAGTGAACTTTTGTCTTTCCACTCCCATCCTTCCAAATAAGAAATGCCACTACATCCACTGGCTGTGCTGATGCAATGGACTGTGGACATGAGTGTGCCAAAAGGAATGTTTCTAATTCTTTTTCAAGCGCGCTCTTTTGCTTTTTATACCTGGACTCTCCCCATTGTTGTGCTAGTTGGGCAACTCTATCCGAAATTGCCTCTTCAACAATAGTATGGCCTATCCTTTCTTTAGCTTCATTACTTTTCACATGTAATCCCCTTCGAACATACCCACATTGCTGACAAAACTTGAAATTCTCACTGTTCGGATATCCACACTTTGGGCATGCAATTGAAGCTATGAATACCTTCAGGATTCTGGGCAAAGGCTGAAATCCGATAAGAAATAGTTAATCCCATACTATAAAATATGCCTTTATTCACGCCGGGCCTCTCATGGCTCTAAATTGGCCACATCGAAAATATATGCACCCGCATTAAACACAGCGGTCTTCTCCCATAGTAAACAAAATGGCGTCGTTCATGGTGAAGCTCCACGAGCTAACAAATGAATATATGAGGGATGCAAACATTAAGGAGAGAAAAAAAAGAGAAAAAAATTGTTCCGAAATTCTTCAGCTGTCAAGAGCTGTGGTGAAAAGGCATATTATTGGAGAAGAAGCCGAATTTAGATACTTTTTTGCTCAACCCCATCAGATGCTCGGGAGAGAGTTCATACAGTGGAATCGATTGATCATCAGGCGGATGAGAAATACTTCTACCTTACATACATACATACATACATACTTTATTGAGACTCCCTTTAACAGGGCTTTTCAGTCACAAATATACCTAATAACTTACAATAAAATAAAACCTAATTTACAATAATGAAAAACTAACTAAATTAACTTATTCTAATGCTAATCTTTATTAAAAAGTTTCTTAAAATTAACTTTGAGGACCCCATGGACCGTTTCGTTTGCACGAAACCTACCTATGGAAGTCTTTACATGCTTGGAGGGATTATTACTTGCATGGAAGCTGGGGTACAAATCAAAAGAAACGAAATGTGTCACAGTTCTCAAGATTGTACAACTGGAAAATTTGATACAACTTATGATCACCGTTGCGAATAAGTATGAAAGAACTGATCTTAATGAAGACACAGTGTTATTGAAATTATGCAAGGACAACGGACACTGCAAGCTAATCATAAGTCCTGACCATCCAGTCTACGTAAGATATTCAAAGAAATTAGAAACTGTTCATGTTCACTTACGGTATGGACGGTGGAACAGAATGGGAATCCCACAACACAAAATTGCAGGATTTCTTAATTTGAATCTTGCGCAAAAAAGGAATATGTTAAGCTAAAAGGCTATGTTAAATATTGTTTGTGTAAAAGCATTTCATTGGTATCCCTTCAATTATTAGTACACAACTTCACAATGATTCAAAGTGGCCTTGGATTGTTAGAATTGATTATTTCTGTCTCTTATCCACTAGATAACATTAAATTTGAACATTAATTTTGTAATGTCTATATTTATTTATTAGTCAATATTTTGGAATCAAAACACTTCACATTCTGTTCAAAATGGATAGTAAAATGAGAAATTCCATTCTAGTTCCAAGCTGTTCTCTGTCTGATTTTACAGTCAGTTACATAATTACAACTGTATTACTCTGAATGATGTAAAGAATAGACCCTTATTATTTTCTATACTGCATTCCGAAAATAACTTCTTTATGTTATAAACTCACTCTACTAAGAAACAACAGTCAATAAAGCAAAATATTTATCTTTATTTTGTTGGCAGGTAGGAGCAAACACAGACTAGGTTGTAATTTGAACAGTAATAATATAATACGTTTTCTTATCTTCTTTTACAATAGATACAGAATATTATACATTACATTATTATACAGAACTAATGAATATTAATACAAGACGAGGTTTTTTTTTTTTTTTTTTTTGCTTGTTCGGCTTGTTTATTTATTTAAACATTTATCAAATAATTATCTAAATTAAATACCAATATTGCTAGAAACCGAAAGCCTAGAATCTAGAGAGTCTAGAATGTAACCGTGCTTTGCAGATTCAGACTTCCAGCGACCATGGATCTTGAAGAGTCTATCAGGAATGCTCAGGTTAGCTGCTGCTGTCGTGCCACCAGACCTGAAACTATGAGTACTGAAAAGAGAACAGTCAAAACCAAGTTCAGACAATTTACTTTTTAAGATTTCCCGTGCTCTGCTATAAGACAGTCGAGACTTCGAAAGAACATTACGTTGAGCGTTTTTATCGTATCAAACAGAGCGAAAAATATAATCGGTGCAAACGTCACTAATACCACTGTCATTAAGGTATTTCTTCAAGTACGAAAATGGACAACTACAAGTAGCAGTTTTAGCAATAACTACCCAAGAACCTTCTCTATACTTGTCTGTTTTACTCGAGTCCACAAAAATCTTCAAATGATCATCTTTGAAAACAATGTGATTCCTGCATATATCTAAAAGTTCCGAGATCCTGAAGAAACCAGCAAAAGACAACAGACACATGCATACGAATCTCGTATCCACCAGGTTGGGCGAATCGCCATATTTATCATGAATTAACCATAACATATCGGGGGAAATAGGTTGAGCTTTCTTACACGGTTTTCGAGACACTGAACGTTTAGACGCTTCCACTATGGCCTGAACGACAAAATTCTCACATGGATTGTTCAAGTCAAAACCAGCTAGTTTATGAGCCCAGCTGATAGCGTAATGAGCACACTGGACCGTCGTGAAACTTTTCTTAGAGTCTACCAAATATTGCAGATACAACGAGACTGAACGAGAATCCGATGGAAGAAACGCCAAGGGAGGATCAAACGACTTGCACCACTGTTTGAAACGGATGAACGCGGAACAATAAGTATGAACGGTATTATCTGCACGAGCTTTGAATAACGAACCCCACACGTTTCTGCTAAGGGACGACAAAACTGACGACTTGTATAAGGTGCCCTAAGCCAATGGTTAGTAGATGCCCTCGAGATATCTAGAAAGATACAAGGAAAGTCAGTAATCCAAATACGCATTCAAGGAAATTAGAAAAAATAACATTCAATCTAAAGAAAACTAGCAAAAAACATGGAATATATATAGATGCATTATCAAATCAGGAAACCAAGTGGTTCCACTACTGAATACTTCCATCAAAGCCAAGTGGCTTGGAAAAATGGAGCTTCGAAAGAACGAGCAAATCCAAGTGGATTCTAGAAACAAAGACTAAGTAGTCTTATAATCATCAATAATAAGAACCAAGTGGTTCTAGAATTAAGTCCAACAACACCAATCTGACTCCCTAAAAATCAACCGACGTTAGATTTACTTCCGTCGAAAGGCAAAAACCAAACGGCCGACTTAAAACGTGAAGAACCGAATAAAGAGTTTTTGTTATTACCTTGAACAAAAACTGACGTGCCTTCGGAAACACGGTAACAATCGGTAATAAAAGCAAACCAGGATGTCCCATTAAACAGTAACGGCCAAAACACACTAGAAGGCCATTCGGGAATGACAAGAGTACCTGCACTTTTTGTACAAATCACGTGATTAATAACTCTTGGAATCAAATATATGGGAGGAACGACCCAATTATTCTCGCCAAACCACGACAACGAAAACGCATCAACATGTTCTGAACCGGGGCACCAAAATCTGCTGTTAAACCGTGCTAGTTGACTGTTTTGGTGATTAGCAAATCGATCGATGGTATGAGGACCCCATCTAGTGTCGATTAGAGTGAAAAACTCTTCACTGACTTTCCAACCGTCGTAATCGATGATTCTGCTAAGGAAATCCGCTTGCTCGTTAAGATCCCTTGGGATCCATTCCACTTCAAGTCGAATGCTGTTACAAATGCAAAAATTAAAGATTTTTAATGCGAAAGCTTGCAAGTGCTCTTTCATGCTACCCACTTCAACTATACGTGCTACAGCCTGATTATCAGTATACCACTTAATGCTGTGACCGTGCAACATCTGCATAAACAACTCGAGTCCGAGGGAAATGGCTTTAATTTCTCGAAAGGTGGAGCTCCGATCGATGTCTTCTTGATCCCAGTTATGATGAGCAACAAGGTTAGTTCCGTTGGCAATAAAACTGGCACAACCGGTAGAACTAGCGTCCGAATAACACACCCTAGAGTACAGGAACTCATTCTTAACGACACGCCTAGAGTTAAGAGCAACAAGACTGGAACGCCAAAACTTAAGTTCTAACAAAGTATCCCTCGACAGAGAAAGGGGCGAATCCCAAGAAGATCGCTTGAGAATGTCGAAGTAGGAATACCTAGTCATAATTCGAGTGATTCCGATTACAAAACCCATTGAAATAATTTTCCTGACGGCACGAGACAATTTCCTAGCAGTCGAAAAAGGGAAATTGACGATGAGCTCATGAGTCGAGTCCAAAGCATTACGTATCTTTTCTTGAGGAATGCAAAACGTTCGCGTCGCGAGATCTATTTTGAATCCTAGCCATTCCAAACACTGAGTAGGTTTCCAAATTGATTTGGATTCGTTAGGAAGGAAACCAGAGGAAATAAGGACACTATGCACAAATGATGACACTTGAGAACAGGAATCAAAATCTGGGGCTGAACCCAGTCCATCGTCTAGGTAAACTGTAATTCTGACGGAATTGAATCGCAATTACTTAACTAATTCTCGGACAACTTTCGTGAAGATATATGGAGCTGAAGAGAGACCGAAGGGAAGGACCGTGAAAACAAAATACCTGGCAGGATGATTTGCAGAGAAGGACCAGGAAAAACCTAGGAAGGTTTGGTGATGCCGAACAATATCTATATGATGATAACCTGATTTTAAATCAAATTTAAACATGAAGGAATCGGAAGCAAGATACTGAGAAGCGGATCTAATGTCTTCGAACTTTATTTTTTGTTTCCACACATGGTGATTAACATGTCTGAGATCTAGGATAAGTCTCTTTTTCCCATTACTTTGAACAGATACTGTCAAGGGATTAACGACTGCAGGGGGATCACGAACCTCTAAAACAGATCCTAATTGGATAAGCTCGTTTATAGTTTCACAAACAAAATCCGAATAAAGGAGAGATGGCTTGTTATTAGAAAAATGAGCCGAAGGAGGCGTTGTGATAAACAGGATGCTATAACCTTCTTCTAAGGTATTGATAATGAAATGGTTGGCTTGAATATTATCTTTCCAAAAAGAAATGCTTTTCTTTAACCTGCCCTTAACACCAGGGGATTCTGATTTATGTAAAGACTGCCCTTCGTATTCAAATTCCCTAGAATCGTAAGGAATATCTAAGTCTGTACCTGTGAAAACTTCGCTAACCCGAGGATCTTCAGAGAAGTTAATATCTGCCGGAGGAGCCGGAGGGTTTGTTGGAACCGTAATACTGTCGATATGGCGTGGATGGTCTGATGTAAGAGGAACTAGGTTGGGTGTATGGACAATCGCGCCTCCAGTGTCCAGTCCTGCCACAGGCGAAGCAGGAATCGCTCGATGACTGCTTTGTTGCCTTTGAAGGACGAAAATTGGAGAAGTCTTGATGAGATATGGAGGAACTTGTCGTTGAAGTAGAAGGCTGGCTGTTAGGAATAACGCGCAACTTGTCCTGTAAAATAATATGAAATATTCATATAAAGTAGAGATAGTAAGAGACTTGGGTTGTAAATTCATGTCCGACTAACAATAGAGGGACAATGGGAGATAAAACAATAAGCTGCAATAAAGTACAATGGAGAACAATAAAAATACTTCGATTCATGTAGTTGAATAGAATTTTATGACCGAGAATTGAGTGTCGAAGACCGAAACAACCTAGGATCCGTGTGTTGCTCTGAGAGTGGATTACGAAAGACCCCAAGAGTTTAAATAGGTGAAAAAGACAAAAGAGCTAATATAAACGTGCAAAAACAAGTCATTAAGACTTGACAAAACAGAAAACAAAAGGGAGGAACGCAACTAACATAAATACATTTATTTTCTATACTGTGTTCCGAAAATAACTTCTTTATGTTATAAACTCACTCTACTAAGAAACAACAGTCAATAAAGCAAAATAATCTTTATTTTGTTGGCAGGTAGGAGCAAACACAGACTAGATTGTAATTTGATGAGAGATATAAAGAACGGGCACAAAATAGCAACCAACACAATGAATACTTAACTTTGTCTGAGGAGCAGAACGGAGTTTGGCGCGCTTTTTCTTTAAGGCTCTTTGCTCAGCAGCTCTGATTCTTTTTTCGTCTTCAGATCCTGAAGCTAGTTCGTCCGACAGATATTCGTCTACTGCTGCCCAACCAGCATCTGACTTGTCCGCCATGCGAATTAGCTTGTTTCTTCTCTTGAGGGACTTGTTTGTTGCAGACAATTTCTCCTCCAATTGTAGAATTAGGCGAGAAAACCGCTTGTTTGCTGGATCTTCCATATCCACGGTATCTTTCATTGCTGTAACAAATTTGGAGGATTGCTCAACCGATTCGAGAATTTCAGAATTAAACTCAAACTGTTTACGATTGGTCCGTGTACCCTCCGGCCATTCGATTTTTGGAAAATACCAAAATTGGATTTGCTCGATATATTTGCGTTTTTCGTGATTTGGAAAATTGAATTTTAGCGAAAATCGGACATTTCCTTTTTTCAAAAATTGTAAATATACCTCTTAATTTTTAACTTTAAAAATGGATTTCAATTTTCGTTTTTCAAAAAAAGGAAAATTGGAAAGATACCAAAGTTGACTTGACCGGGGGAGGGGTAAAAGTTGTTATTAAACCCCAGACTTCTCTCCAACAACGTAAAATTTACATAAATTAAAAATGGCCGACCGATAAGAGTGATTTACGAAAATCACAAGGCTTTTGGCCTAAAATTGCAACGTAATTCTATGATTTTGCTTAACCAGCCTCCTTGGATATGCAAACCAAACACAGATAAGCAAGGCACTTTATAAATTATCGCAGTTCATAAATCGAGGCGAAAGATTAAGCAGGTTAAAGATGGATCACGAACCGGTTTTTGGCCTAAACTGTATTCTGCCTCCTAATGGATATGCAACCCAGACACAGATTAGCAAGACACTTTTTAAATGATTGCAGTTCATTCGTAACAAGATAACATTCGTAAGAAGACTTCTTTTCATCAGATAAATCGAGGGGATGGATTTATAGATGGATTTGCTAAGGATGGATTATATTTACTTTAAGTCTTATATTTTTACACCTGGTTTTGGCCTGCAAGCCTTTCATGGATTTAATTAAGCCCCACCAAGACTAATAATTATTGGCGTATTGACTTGATCCTTATACAAGGAGAGATTTAAAGACAACTGATAATGCAGACGAGCCTACTCTAGCACTCTAGTAAAAGATGCCATAGAATGGATAGATTTTAACCCAGTTGATCCAAACAAGTTAGGATCCTCGTAGCCGTATATGGTTTAAAACCAAACCAAAGCAAAGATAAGAAACACTCAAATAAGACGACACAACAACTTTTATTGGAGAGAATCAGATAATGCAAACTACATATTTACTGTGGCTTCGTATCAAACAATTCTTACTGATTACAACTACTGCAGTTATCTGAGAAACTACAAACTACCCTATTCGGGAAACTCGTGGGTTTTTTACAACTATCAATCATCTTTCTCAGTATGTAACTCTAATGTATTTTTTTGTATTGTGTCATTCTACAATGTACTGTTACTAACTTGTTAATATGTTATTATTGGACAACCCTCTTACACATATCATTTGTAGGTTGGTGAAATATTCATCAAGATGTCAGTGCTATGCACATCATTTCATAGTTGAGTTGACAAAATATTTCTGACATCTAGAGGCCAATACAACACTGCACAGTAATACAGTTGTATGATTTGTTGGTTGATTAAATGAAATGATGTGCATAGCACTGACATCTTGATGAATATTTCACCAACCTACAAATGATATGTGTAAGAGGGTTGTCCAATAATAACATATTTATGCATAGCATTGTATGGTATGTGACCATAACAGTACTAAGTTAGTAACAATACATTGTAGAATGACACAATACAAAAAAATACATTAGAATGCTATGCATAAACATATTGGTTGCTTAGACATTTTATGCATCCTGACAGTATGACATTAATTAGAATATTTTCTAAAACTCAACAACATTAATAATGTATAATGGAGCTTTGCCTTTAGGTTTCCTCTTCTTCACACTGAAGTATTTTTCTGAACCCAGTGAGGAATTCATCAATTCTTCTAAGTAGGTATGTCTGAGCATACCCTCTTGGCTCCCCTTCATTTTGGGCATATTTTGTCTAGGGCTGTATCCCTGCACATATTTATGCATAGCATTGTATGGTATGTGACCATAACAGTACTAAGTTCCAGGTTAGTAACAATACATTGTACAATGTCACAATACAACAAAATGCTATGCATAAATATATTGGTTGCTAAGACATTTTATGCATCCTGACAGTATGACATTAATTAGAATATTTTATAAAACTCAACAACATTAATAATGTATAATGGAGCTTTGCCTTTAGGTTTCCTCTTCTTCACACTGAAGTATTTTTCTGAACCCAGTGAGGAATTCATCAATTCCTCTAAGTAGGTATGTCTGAGCATACCCTCTTGGCTCCCTACAGTTTGGGCATGTTTTGTCTAGGGCTGTACCCCCACTATACCAATCATTCACACAAGGGGTACAACCAAGGATGGTGTTGCAACACCTTGTTGCAACAATAGGAGGAATCATTGGTACACCTAGACATATTTTACACTTAAATGAATCCTGAACTATTTTCACCACAGAAAAGGGCAAGGGCATTGCCTTGCTGACAGTGGCTAGCTCTTTAATCATTCCCATACATTCAGAAACTGTAAGCTGGATACTAATCATCTCTTCTTTCAGACTACCAATCTCTTCCTTCAAACTATCAATGTTCCTGGCAAGGTGATTACTGGCTTTCTTCTTTTTAGGAGATTCGAAATCATTTTCATCCTTTGATTTCCTCTTGTTACCTTGGGAAGATAACACAGCATAGAATTTTCTACTAGGACATTTCCAGAACTTCAGTCCTATTAAGGTATACAAATAAAATAATAATTAATAAGAGTTTCTGTGAAAATGCTTCAATAAATATCAGTGATGTGCTTCCAGTTTTTCTTTTTCAATTTTTGGGTGTGGTGGGATTGGTGTCCCAACTACTTTTTAATGGGCTTCCTTTGTAAATGAATCTTCAAATTCAACAAATTGTGCAGAATTGAATAGTATTAACAGTAATACAGACCAATTAAAGTGCAATGTTTAACCAATTCAATCATGATAGCTATTGAAGGGTTCACTGTGAAAATGACCTAAGTGACTTTTTGGTGGACATCCTGAGATTAATTTTTACAGCATAGGGAAGTTAATTATACAATTTTATGCCACTGAAAAAAAATCATAAAAAATCACTTAGGCCATTTTCACATGGAACCCTTCAATTTTTTGTTAAAGGTGAACATTCTTTCATGCTCTTTTTTAATATCGTGTAATAATAGCTAAAAGTGCCAAAAACTAGCTCCTTTGGAATCTTAAATCAAAATTTTACTTTGGATTATTAAAAGTGGGATTTAAATAGGAAATTTTAAGCCTAAGCTAAATTGGTATATCAAACAAAGAAAGCAAAGGGTTTTTTAGGTTCGTTCGGAAATATGCTTTTAAATAAAGTCACAGGCTATAAAATAAATAACAGTGAAAAATATCAGTATAAAGGTACGTTTTTAGTTGTCGGGGCCTTGGAGGGTTACGAATACCTCAATCCCGCACGGAAAATTCGAAAATACCGCAATCCCGCACGAAAAAAATGGTCAATCCCGCACGAAAAATTCGAAAATACGGCTCACCACACGAAAAATTCGAAATACCACTCCCACAGGACCTCACGCGCAGAAACATGAATCACAGAAACTTGAAATTTTCTATCGAGCACCAGAAGCAAAATCCCGCATCTCGCAGGCCTCAAAAATACCGCATTACCGCAATTTCAAATCATTTTTCCCGTAATACCGCAACTCAAAAAAGAAAATACCGCATACTGCAGGATTTGAGAATCCCGCAATACCGCAATTTTTTTGTAAAATACCGCAATACCGCACAAAGAAATGGTCAATCCCGCAATACCGCAAACCCCTAGGACCCCCTCAGAGTGGGAAGATGAGGTCGAAATATACAAACACTCTTCCGTATGAGACAAAAATAGATTGTTTTCATTTACCTCGTGTACCCTCTTCGTCATCTATAGGCAGACCGTTTGGAGACATAAGGCTTGCGTCTTGTCCGGTCTTCTCTTTTATCTTCTCTTGGATGTATGGAACGTTTGCAGTTTCATCCGTCAGCTTTATGTACGTCTGATTTTGTTCCTGAAATGATACACCTTTTGATGTTCGGTTCATGGCAGCCAGAATAACTTTAACGGGAACACCCACGGCGCCGGCCAAGGATTTCTTTGCAAAGGGTCGCATCACAGATTTTGCACTTAATCCAGACGTAGATGGGATTGGATTTGAGAATGGTGTGTAGGACAGGCAATTTCCAGTTGAAGAGCTTTCAATGTTATCGCCCATAACAAAGAAGCAGGATCCGTCCATGTGATTTGCGAAATTGAATTCGCCATTTTCAGACGGCCACACTGTACTATCATCCCACTCTTCTCTTAAAAACAAGCTTTCCTCTTTTACCTGTTAATAAAAGATAGCCAGAAATCAATTTATATGAGATTTTGTAGAAATCGTTTACTAAGCAGCAGGTTGCTGTGCAAAAGGTAATCAATTTCACCAGTGGGAATGGTAAATTCTTATTGGCTGTTCCATTCTCTACAGTCCGAGCAGGGAAACAATAGATTGCGCGATGATGGATGGTTGCCGGGCGAAAAATAAGCAAGGGAATAAAATTTGCGCTGCATTCTAAAATGAATACAAGAATTTCGCTTTGTGCATAAAAAAGACAAAGAAATTCGATCCCAAAAACTTGATGCTTTTAAGGAGAGAAGAGGTACTGCCGAGTACTAGTCATGCATGCGCACCCCAATATTCCTGTAACACTTGCACTTGGTTATGAAATAGCACCAATTAAGCCAGGAACGACTAATCCGGAACTCGTGCTAGCTACTGAAAAGCATGATGAATGCTTTCCCTGCTCGGACGGCAGAGAATGGAACAGCGCGCCAAATGATCAGTTGTTTTACCAACCTGAAAGGCCGAGCTTAATCTGCGTAAATTGACATCTGTGGACGAGATAGAAATACGGAGGTCTTTTCCATCTCTTTTGAACTCAAACATTCGTCTTCCGGTGTTTGTTGAAGCCATTTTCTGCTCTCTTGCTGCTAAACTCAAGACACGTGCAAACAGTTCAAGTGACAGCTTCAAATGGCAATTTACGTCATACAGACACACCCTCATATCTGAATTTGCGTTGTTTTTGACTTGCGGTTTCTACCAATAACATTACTTTTTTGGCGCGAAATTATAAAACATTGTGGTTTGCTTGTTTATACAGTATGGACCGCTTTATATCCAAAAAACACATGGAAAACCTGGTGTGCTATCAACGGAAAACGCATCTTGAGATAAGTGAACTGCTCAAAAAACGATATCCTCAACACAAAGGCTTCAGTGAACGATCGGTACGACGGTATTGCAAAGAAAATGGAATATCAAGAAAATCTGGAATTGAAAATGGAGATTTAAACGTTATGGTTCAAGAAGTGGTTACAAAGGTGAATTAATTGCTGCTTAACCGTAAACATCACAAGCGTAGCGAGTACTCAGGAGGGGCACAGGAAGCCCGTATGAAATATTTCATTGTATAACCCAAGTAACAAACAGACAGATTTATTCATAATTGTTTTAAATGCTTGTTTGTACTTTTCTCCTTTCTTCTGTTTTCTTTGTTTCTTTTTGAACGTTTTGTTCAATTTTTTCATTATTATATTTTGAAGATTAAATTTTAGGTGACAATTCCCTCTCCCCACCCCCTCACACTGCCCCTTGCTATGCCCCTGGTAAACATTTGATACTATACATTTATTGGATGTATGCTTTTTAAATAATGTTCTTTACGTGTGCCAGGTTGGTCCCACCTGGGGAAGAAAAATGATAGCAGGCCATCTCCGATCAAAATCCATCCGTGTTTCTGAAAGAAGAGTTGGCAAAGCCTTGGCAGAAGTTGCTCCTACATACAATCAACAAAGAAAAAATAGGGCAGAGCAACAAACTAACCCTGTACCATATAATGCAGAATATTTTGGCCATAAACTCCATATAGACCAAAATGAAAAACTAGGAATGTATGGAGTGGTACATGTGTGTGCAATTGATGGCTATAGTGGTATGATTGTAAGCCACGCCTTAATGCCAGTTAAAAATAACCTTCTTATATATGATAACATTTATAGGTGAGTGTTTATCTTGTCAATGTATGCACGGCACATCTACAATTATTTCTAGTAAAGGGTGTACCCCTAGCCCTTTTTTGTCCAAAATATTAATATACTTTTCTATCCAAAATAAATTGCTTTACTCATGTTTTAGGCAGTCAGTACTCAAATATGGACTATGGGATCAAATAAGAGTTGATAAAGGCAGAGAATTTGCTCTGATGCTTTTCATGCAGGAACTCCTACAAGAGCATAGGACAAACCCCAATCGTCTCCCATACATACAGACAACTTCTAAATTGGTGAGTTATTGCATATCAGTTCAAAATCCTACCTATTCACATCTCATGGACAAAACATGCAGACTTCTATTTTTGATTACATGTCTTGCATATAATCATTTCAAATGAATAAAGTTCATTTGAAAAGTTAACTTAAACCTAAAAGGCAAAACTACCCCTGCTCCCAAACTCACAACTTATTAATGACTAGCCTCAACACCATCAATCTTTATACTGATTTAGAATCAAAAGAATTAACTCAGTTCATTGAGAGAAAATGAAGACAATGGTTGTTTCATTTATTAGTACTATACACAGATTTAAACCATATATACATGTAAACAATATGCTGTCTATCATGAGAGTAGTATGGTAAAGTTCCTCTCAAAATAAACTTGTAGATTCCACACAGGAATCATTTGAATTGCTTTTCTTGTTTGCTATAGAACCATAGAATTGAAAGAGTGTGGGTTGAAATCAACCTAAGAATTAACTACCCCATCAAGAGAGCTTTGAACTCAATGGTTGATGATGAATCTCTTGACATGGAGGATGAGATAACCAAATTTTCTGTCTCTTGGGTGACAATGAGAGTTTGTTATGTAGGCTGTTGTCAATATATTGACTCATGGAATTCACACAAAATACCAGGTAAATAAGTTTGTTTATATAATAATCTTGAAGACTCCATTAAAACTTAAAACCTTGGCATGCAAATAAATAACTGTCAGAATTACAAACCCAAAAGCAAAACAGAAAGTAAGCTCTGGTCTTTAGGGTACTTTAACCAAAACACTCAAAACAAAATACAGATATTAATTAATACTTTGATTTGTCACAAGGCAAAGGTATACCAAAAGAGTTACAAACAGAGAAAAACAAAACAAAGAAAATTGCACAAGATCTCCTACCAAAGGCAGAACATGCAACAAAGTTGTATGAAGATAATGGAGGACAACTAACATACTGGCCAGAATTTGGGATTGACCCATTGTCATCTACAGAATTCTACTCTGCACGTCAAAGTGATTTTCACAGGTATATCCCAGATTTCACTACGATTTTTGAGAGGATAGTCCATGGAGACACTCAATTATTTGAGAATGCAGTCAAGCTATTCAGAAATATCACACAGCATTACTCTTCAGTGCTCCAATAAATCAAGTTTTAATTTGTATACTGTAAGTGCTCAATCCACAAACAAGAACAGCTATTACTTTCTCAGGGCTATACGGCCAAATATGAATACTGTTATACGAGTTTGATGAGTTTCTGCCTGGGTTTATCACGGTTTTACAGAATGCAGAATAAGCAGACCTAAATTTAATTTCATCTTAGACTAGAGTATAGAGTGCTTTTCATAAACCCATGAAAGGAAAACCAAAGGATACAATTTGTTTTGTGGGTTTATGAAAAGCCCTCTAAGCTTACTTGCATTGAGTTACATACTGAGAAAGATGATTGATAGTTGTAAAAAACCCACGAGTTCCCAATAGGGTAGTTTGTAGTTTCTCAGATAACTGCAGTAGTTGTAATCAGTAAGAATTGTTTGATACGAAGCCACAGTAAATATGTAGTTTGCATTATCTGATTCTCTCCAATAAAAGTTGTTGTGTCGTCTTATTTGAGTGTTTCTTATCTTTGCTTTGGTTTGGTTTTAAACCATATACGGCTACAAGGATCCTAACTTGTTTGGATCAACTGGGTTAAAATCTATCCATTCTATGGCATCTTTTACTAGAGTGCTAGAGTAGGCTCGTCTGCATTAGCTGTCGCTCTAATCACCAAGCAAAGTCGAGATTTTAGGCCCAAAACCCTCTCAATTTACGATCAAATACACAATACATTGGGTACTCTTTGCTTGTCAGTCGGCCATTTTTAATTTATGCACATTATTCGGTGTTCGGGGAGGTCTGAGTTTAAGTCAACTAAAAGTCTTCTCCCTCCCCTGGTCAAGTCAACTTTGGTATCTTTCCAATTTTCCTTTTTTTGAAAAACGAAAATTGAAATCCATTTTTAAAGTTAAAAATTAAGAGGTATATTTACAATTTTTGAAAAAAGGAAATGTCCGATTTTCGCTAAAATTCAATTTTCCAAATCACGAAAAACGCAAATATATCGAGCAAATCCAATTTTGGTATTTTCCAAAAATCAAATGGCCGGAGGGTACACGGACCACGATTGCCACTGAATTTGAAGTTTAAAGAACTGTCCATTTTTAACTTTTTAGACAAAGTGACGGATGAATTAATTTGGTCTTCAGAGAGTTCTCTTTTCAAGGAGTCAAATTTTGAATCAAATAAGACTTTAGTTGAGTTACGGAATCTGCTTCGGCCATTGCTTAGATTGAAGTTTTTAGAATTGAGTGTCGAAGATCGGAACAACCTAGGATCCGTGTGTTGCTCTGAGAGTGGATTACGAAAGACCCCAATGGTTTAAATAAGTGAAAAAGACAAAAGAGCTAATATAAACGTGCAAAAACAAGTCATTAAGACTTGACAAAACAGAAAACAAAAGGGAGGAACGCGACTAACATAAATACATTCACGCTGGCATGACATAAATAATTTAATTTATCGGATAAAGGAATTCACTATCAAATTTGTCTTATCGATATTTGTAAATTTGCAAAGTTTCGGGGAGATTGCTCTTAAACTGACAAAGATATGAATTTTTAAAACTTAGCATTTTTACAAAGAAATATATGGGGTAGGGCATGGCATGCATGGCGAGCCTTGTTATCATGTTAAACACATACATTTCTTTACAAAAATTCCACAAGAATATTTAGCTTAAAAAATTCATAACTTCATCAGTTTAAGGATAATCTTTACGAAACTCTGCAATTTTACTAATATCGATGTAATAATAATAATCTTTATTGCAAAAAATAAATTGCCCCAGGAACACTCTCTCACAGAAGTGATTTTCAGAGAGGTCCTGGACTAAACATAAAATACACACATAAATAAATAATAAATTGAGTTTAAAAATATATATACAAAGATTAAAAATCTATTAAAAAAGCTTGGAAATATAAATATATGGTATATGAAATATGCAAACATTTGATAATGTTACGTTATCATTATCGAGATGATGATAATTCAGCTAAAAATGTATGTTTAAAAACTTGGATACTAATTGAATTCCTAACATTATAACTAAGGTCATTCCATTCCTTAACGGCCTGATACTCAAGCCTTTGTTTGCCCCAGTTTTTACTTACTTTAGGAAGTCTAAGGTTGTCTTTATTCCTAGTATTGTGCTTATGAATATCAGCATTTCTAAGAAATGCCGAACTATGTGATGTTAAATTATTAATGCATTTATAAATATATAAGCATCTATGATATCGGCGCCGATCCTCTAGCCGAATCCAGCCTAGTGCTTGGAGGGCATCAGTCGCAGAAGAGTACAATGGTCTGTCTAAAATAAGCTTAGCAGACTTATTTTGTAATATTTGCAAGTTACTCATAACTTCTACATTATTTTTGTCCCCCCATACGACATCTGCATAGTCGAAAATGGGGAGAATCAAACTGTTATAAAAAAGAAGACGAGCACTAAAAGGAAGTAAATGCTTTATCCTACGCAAAAGGTCAAGTCACTGATTGATCTTACAAGAAATTGCATCAATATGATCTTTCCAAGTAAAACTAGATGATAAAGTTACACCTAAATACTTAAAAGTATTTGTACTAGATAATACATTGTTATAAATAGTAATAGATAATTGCGCTGACTTATTGATTTTCCTGCTGCTTCCAATAAGCATACATTTACTCTTATTCAAATTTAAGGAAAGCTTATTATAATTAAGCCACTTGGCTATTCTAAGCAAATCTGCATTAAGGCTTTCCTGCAAGTCACTAACACTTGAGGAAAAACAGTACAAAACAGTGTCATCAGCGTAAAGTGATATATTACATTGTTCAGGTACACTTGGCAGATCATTGACGTAGATGACAAACAGAAGAGGGCCCAAAATGCTCCCTTGCGGTACTCCATAGGTAATAGGTAAAGCGTCAGATAGTTCATTCCCACAAGATGTACGTTGTACTCTGTTACTGAGATAGGACTTAAACCAACAGAGTGCATCGGGAGAGACACCGGTAGACTCTAATTTAGACAGCAAGATATTGTGGTCTACCGTGTCGAACGCTTTCGATAAATCAAGAAAAACAGCTCCACACAGTTTCCCGCACTCCATATTGCCAAGAACTTCGTCTGCAAAACTTATCAGAGCAGTGGTGGTACAGTACTTTGGGCGAAATCCAAACTGTTTATCTGTAAGGAAACTGTTGTCAATTAAATACCCATAGAGTTGTAAATGGACAGCCTTCTCAAGGATCTTGCTTAAAGTCGGTAAGATTGATATAGGCCTGTAGTTTGAGGCATCAGTGCGATTTCCTGTCTTGAAAAGTGCAGTAACCTTTGCGGATTTCCAAATGCTCGGAAAATTGTTAGTTCTTATTGAGAGGTTCAATGTGATGAATCTGAATTCGTTTTTCCAATAAATCAAATATTTTATGATGTCACGATAGCGTGATAAGGGTCTATTAGTTCTTAAAATCCATCAATTTTTTTTGTGAACAAATGACAGGGTTTTTTTCAGTGTAAGTTGGATGTTTTTGGTAGACTTGTTGGTCAGTTTTCTTAGTTATAAATAATTATGTTAACTTCTTGAAAACCATTTGATGAATTCACTTGCAATAGAAATCCAATTTGTTTTGGACAGCACCAGTAATAGCTCACGCGATGATCAATGCTTCCCAAGGTATCCTACAAAAGCCAATAACACATGATATGAATGTTACAACAGCCTCTTAGAAATGTCATAGATACATTGCCAATTTTCTCTTTATGAAATAGTTAAATATACCATACATGTGAGTAATAATTAAAATGATAATTATTATTTATACTATCTATTATTATTTTTGTTTACCCTCATTAAATAAATAAAGTCTTCATCAAATTGTTCATCACTTGAGTGGACATCAAATAACCAATAATTGATGTTATGACTAAACTATTCATTGTCCAGTCAAATAGAGAAAATGTTTTTTTTTTCACAGCCTCTATGCAAACAAATTGATTGCATTAAGCATTTATTTTTTTAACAGCAAATTATGGAATTTATGTACCTGTGTCATGACAATACTCTATTGTAATTTACAGAATACAGGAATACCAGGAAAAAACTATGTATGGGAAAATATCAGACTGAGGTCTTGACAGTTCGGACCAAGTGCAGCAAGGTCTGTACAAAAAAATCGAATATTTTCCCATACAGACAGAGCAAGCGAGGTTAATAACTTATTTATTATATGGCTTGAAAAGTCCCACTGCAACATTTGTCAAATGCAAACTTTTCTTTTCATCCAGGACAATATTGCAAAATACAGACCTATGTTAGCCAATCAGAATTCAGAAAATTATCAAGCCATCTAATAAATAGTTTTATAGGAGGCAGGAGACATTGGCAGCTACTTACCTTTGCATTTATATTAGCCAATTGCTTTCGATGGCTTGTTTAGCTTCTAAAGTGGCTTCTACCTTCTGCTCTTGTATCTGTTTTTGCTCTTTCGTTGTACTGGCATACAGTCAACAGGAAATAGCTGTCTTTCGCAACGAGTACCGTAAGTGAACACGAACAGTTTCTAATTTCTTTGAATATCTTATTAGACTGGATGGTCAGGACTTACAATTAGCTTGCAGTGTTTTGTTGTCCCTTGCATACTTTCAATAAACACTGTGTCTTCATAAGATCAGTTCTTTCATACTTATTCGCAACAGTAACCAGTAACCAAGCAAACAGTAACCAAGTTGTATCAAAGTACTCAGTTGTACAATCTTGAGACATATTTAGTTTACTTTGAGCTCCCACGCAAAGTAATAATCCCTCCAAGAACTTGAAACGTCAATAGGTATATTCTATGCAAACAGCATGGTCCATGGAGTCCTCAAGGTAGAAGTGCCTGATGATGAATCTATTCTACTGGACAAGTCAACTCTACAGTGAGCAAAAAAGGAAATAAACTCTCCATTAGCCATAAGTTGGATAGTTCAACTAATGAGTTATATATAAATCTTTGAAAACTGTACGAATATTAAAGTAATAATGCTTTATTTTTTACCACCTACAGTGTATGGGGTTTTTGCAAATGACAGCTAGATTAAAATAAACAGTTAAACAGTGTAGCTCTCACGAATATTTGCCATTGCGTACACTGATATTATTAAATAACTTAAGCTTATTAAGCTTACTATACTGACTATAGAGCTGTATTATAAGTTGAAATAGATAAAATATCAGCTAAATTGAAGTGAACTGTGTACACACGTGAAATGGAAACACAGATACCCAAAATGCGGTCAAAAAAATTGACCCTTTCTCCCGGAATTATAGACCTTTTTTAGGATGCATTTTCTCACTCACATTCCATTGTAGGTTTTGGCCATTTAGAACTTTTAAGTTAGCATGTGCTTTCCTCTATATATCAAAATTATTGAAACATAACTACTTAAAACGTGCATAGAGAATGAGCATGAAAAGGTTTAAAAAACAGTCAAAACTCACCTGGTTATATGACATTTTATCATGGCTTTGTTGCTCAACATCTAAAATGGTCCCCATTTTACCGCCTTGCACGTTGTTTTACCCACAATTCCTTGTGATATTTGATATATTTATGATGAAATATCATGAAATCAATGGATTTTAACTGGGATTGCTGTGGTAAAATTTGCCGCCATTTTGAATTCAAACTGCTGATATTTTTCTGGCCGGATTTGCGGGCGTGTAGGCCCGGCGTGATT